>OX336365.1:66470825-66608674 GCA_946902895.1 Fragum fragum | reverse complement strand
TTGTAGATGTGGAGTTGAAAATATTTTTTATTTAAATAGCACTGATAGAGATATAGTTCTTTAGTTGTATAGATCTTTCTAATGAGAGCAATATTTCGTGGAATTTTTACCAAGGATCAAGGTAAATGAAACGGAAAGGAAATCATTTTTTTAGAAAATCAAAGAAGTGGTAGTTGTTGTTCATATGCACTGCACTCTCTCTGTCAATGAGATAAACTTTTTGTAAATTTGTTCACGAAATCTTTTCCAAAAGGACTTAGGAGATATTGAGCACAAATATTTTCCAGGAATCCAGGGTCAAAAACGTCTCAAATAATCAAGCAAACGTTATAGCTGTTCTGCACTGCGCACTTTCTTAATTAGCTAAAGATTAACACTTGTGTAAGATTTCGTGAAATCCTATCCAGAGATTTAGCAGATATAGAGCGGATAAGAAATGACTGGCAGACCGATAAATTAAAGACTGACTGATAGACGATATCAATATAATTGATCGATAGACAATTTCTAGAATGCCCCTTCCGCTTCGCGACAGGGCTTGAATAAAGCTTTATGAGTTTGTTTAAACCCTTTTTAATCAAGCCTGATTTAGATACCCATTCTTAAGAAGCAAAGTGTACAGCTTCAGAAAACAAATGAAACCAGCATTCATTTTAAAATCCAAAGCGTTTTATAAATCTTTAATATTTTTCTATTGCGATTATTTTCATGAGAAATTTCTGCTAAATGAAAGTGTTGTATATATATTATAGTATATTAAAAATGAAAATAATTTCGGGTACTGCAATAAAGACATTCAATATATATAGTTTTGATACGCGATTTATGAGTCGCCTTAATGTATAAGCAAACATGCTCTCGTTGATGTCGTATCCGATCATTGGGCGGACTTCACATTCATATTGCAGGTTTGCCGTGATATAACTGCCAGATTGGTCAGATACAATAAAAAAATTAACCTGTATTAGCAGGAAATTGTAAAGATCTTTAGGCACCAATAATAATTCGATTAGAAATAACTTTATTACCTTCCATTTGAGATTACATAATAAGTATAGAGTCATATAGGCATGTAGAGCTATAGAGTTACCTCTGCCCATATGTGGTTGGGTAAGTGCGTTTATATGTGTGCTAGTGTGTGTGTCCAATTCTTGCCAGGAGCATAGTTTCTACATTAATTGATTGATTTCTTAAACTGGCGAAGTTGTTCCCCTTGAAGATTCCTAGTTGAGTTAGACACTCTTAAGTGCAAGGTCACAACTGAAAGGTCGTGTGTATAACACATTTCTAATTTATTCAATGGCTAATTTCTTTCGCTTTAAAACAAATTAAAGATTTATTTTTGTTTGCTTTAGGCTATATCATATAATTCTTTTTCAATTTTATGAAGAATTAAGCGATCGTGATGTCAATTACAGAATTTATCGACCAATCAAATAACTCAGTTACACCGAAAGCCTGATGGTTGCTCATATTTCTCGAAACTTAATCAGGATATTACGTATATATCTTTTTGATGACATTTACTAGTTCGATTTAAGAAATCCTTTAGTAACTAGCTCACACGATGAAATCTTATACGTACTAAACATACAACATTTTAGGCTCATACTCTTGAAACTTGGCTGAATCTCTCTCTCTCTCTCTCTCTCTGTCTCTCTGTCTCTCTGTCTCTCTGTCTCTCTGTCTCTCTCTGTCTCTCTCTGTCTCTCTCTGTCTCTCTCTGTCTCTCTCTGTCTCTCTCTCTCTCTCTCTCTCTCTCTCTCTCTCTCTCTCTCTCTCTCTGTTTCCCAGTCTGTCAATATCTCTCTTTCTCTCGCTTCCTCTCTATCTCTCTCTTTCACACTCTGTCTCTATCTGTATTTTCTTGACTTTTTATTTTTTTATTTATTCATTTTTCATTTAAAAACCAAGTCATCTAGTGTCAAAATATGTGTTCCACAACGTAGATGAAAGACGTTCTCTGGACAATTATGTCTTTGATTTCACCAAAGTCACCACTTACAAGCAAAATAACCCAAAAATCAATCGACCTGATACTGAACAAGGTCTATGCAGTAAATTGAAACCATCTGACGTAATGTTGAAATTTCTTTGAAAATATTTTATCCAATCAGATTCGAAGAAAAAATTAAAAAAAGTTAAAAGGCTCCGTACCTGGTATATAATAAATGGGGTAATTATCTTGTTAGTTTCTATACGAAAAATCCCCTACTCGATGCGTTGAAAGGCGCTAAAAACTCGTCATAGCAATAATATATTAACACCTAATAACGCATTCTAGTGAAACATTTTTCATATAGAAAGTAGCTAATTGGTTATATTCTATATAATACCTAGCATGATTAAAAGAGAATGATTAATTACTAGTTGCATTGTACCTAACTGATGGATTACTAGTTGCATTGTACCTAACTTAAAGCTAGGTGTGATTGCATCGAAGGATGTAGCATAGAGGGGATATTATATCGCCAATGTTACATCGTTATTTACACTTATCTTTCTTTAGTTTCAGATTAAGTTCAAGTTCAGACACCGAGTATTCAAAAATGTTTACGAACAAGGATATACCGAAAATGTCAACAGTCCGTTTCTTTGGATCTTAATTAGCAAGCTAACATTTCAAAATTATCTCAATCGTGACATTTTCGCGACGATCTTACTCAACGGATCTAGCAAATATTGATGTTTTAGTTCCGACAATTAAGGCTGAGCTTCGATTGGTGTTGCTGACGATCTCCCTGTGTTAGGGAAACATTCAGATAAAAAGAAAACACAACAAAACGAAAAGTAAAATCAAGATTGGAAAAAGGCTTAATTTGGGTTAGAAAAGAAGAAATTTTTTAGTTATTCTAACCACAGTAGGAGCAATTGTGAAACTTCCATGACATCAAACCTCAAATAAACCCCCATTTGAAACAAGAGGGTCAGAAGGGCCCTTGGCCGCCCGTCCGAACTAAACAAAGCTTAAAATAGTTCTTGAAGTTCTTACAATAAAGCATTTTCTTTCAAGATTCATTGATATTTTCTCAGCTGTTCCAGAAGAAAGGACGTTTAAATGATTAAAAAAAAACCAACTAACCCTATAAATAGGTCAATCAAATTTCATAAACGATTTTACAGAAAGGCAAACCCTAGGTCACTTCTGATACTTTTAGTTTAATTAAGCTCGGTCATTGTGGATACAAGAAGTTTAAATAACGGGTCTAAACAATTATATATGGACCTTTTCTGGACCAGTTTGATAAAAAAAGGTTCTACATATTCATGGACAAATGATAGAAATAAAAGTTAAAGAGCAATACCGCACCAAGCATATATCTATGGATAAATAAAACCTTTACAAGCAAGTATTGAAGGAGTCACTCAAGGAATATTTCTGCGAATTTGGTTCATATTGGCCCTAAGTTTAAGAGAAGACGTTTAAAGAATTACATATCAAATAGAAACTACGCCCTACTACACGCATATTTATTTATCAATCTAAATGTTACTAATAAGTCATGAGGGGCTCTTCGAAAATAGTATGCCAATCTTTTTTTTAATTTAGGCAAGTAGTTTTAGAGGAGAATATTTTGAAAGAAATTGTATGCAAAACACGACAGACTCACGGTGATCTAAAAAGTCATCTTAAGAACATTGGGCTCAGGTGAGCTCAAAATGTATTATCTTTCAGACGTATTAGGACCTCGCGGGAAGAAATTATTAATCCCCATCCACTCACTTCGTTGGCCCCGCCCATTGACTCTGATAGTTTATTCCACTTCGATATTAAACGGCATATTTTTGCATTATTTCTAACCAGTAGTATGTTACAAAACGTGAAATAGTTGGCCGGTGATGTAAACGTCCTACTGCAGCTTGAATAAGCTGTAGTTACGACGCTTAGGTCGCCAAATCAACAAAAAGGTTTCACATAAATTGCGGCCAATGTTGGAGTCCAAACCTCACTAACAGTCTAAATGAATGATTTGATAGGTCGATTAGTTCATTGACTAGTCGATTCAAATACTTTTTTCAACAATTTAATTTACGAAACATAGGGATACCTTTACCCGATCATGTCGCAATTATTGAGTTTCTTCCATCTCATTTAAACATTACATAGGTCAACGAAATAAAACATCATTCGCAAAAATGGGTTAAACAAACAAACAAACAAACAAACAAACAAACAACAACAACAACAAAAAGATCACAGTAGGTTTACCAAAGACTAAAAACGTTTGACAGCTGGTGCTTTGTCAGAGTTACCATAAATATATAAATAAGGTCGTAATATTTTGAACAATACAATCTGAAATTGAGCATGATAATTCCAAAAATAATACGAGTGTGCCAATTAAGATAAACCTGACCATCTGCGTTTTCACTATGTCCTCTTTATGTAATCACTCCCCTAGACTTCATGCTTTTCAAAATTCTCTGATTGAATTGAGTAATGGCTGGCCTTGCCGAAATACCCCGTAGGCCAAACCCATTGATTCCAACAGGAAACCGCTTCGATTTTAAACGGCGTTATTTTGCAGATTTTACTGCCAGGAGCATGTAACAAAAAGGTAGAATAGTTGGTTGGCGACCTAAAAGTCGTAACTACAGCTTGAAAAAGCTGTAGATACGACGGTGAAGACGAAAAACCATCAAAAATGGTTTACAAAAATGGCTGCTAATTATGGAATTCATGTCTGATCTCAATGAATCATATAACTGCTCGACAAGTTATCTAATTGACAAGTCGCGTTTGGCCAAGTGCCCAGCACAGAAGTATGCATGGGGCATTAGTGAAAATGTTTGAAATGCCATGCGCTGACCCGATTTCATTACCAACTAAATGTTTCAATTAACGGATCGCCAAGGTGAATCAAAACCTAGTTTATGCCTTTAACGGTCTTATGGACAATTGCTTTACAAGATAATGCCGTTTATTACCTAATTCGAATTGGCTCATCAGGGTCAACAGGCGATGCTAGCTATACGTCAATATTGTAGATATAAAAAGACCTACTAAATAAACCGATAACATGATTGTAATTCTTACCGTAAGTTCCAGTTTATCAAATTATCTCAAGACCTCTTGGACAAAACAAATCTAATTTCATACAATGACTTCAGCTGCCGTCCATGAAGTCCCTTTATTTATTCAGTATAGCTCCACGCATATATCAAAGTTCTCAAAGGACTGTAAACTAGCAAAGCATGGTTTTGTTAAGTTATCTTCTTTGTCGAAGGTTATCATGATAAATAAACAAGGTTAAAGTATCCAAGGAGTTAACACCATTACGACAATGACAAAATTTTAGACTGGTTCAATTTTAAAGAAGTTGGAGACGACGACAAGTCCAAGTTGGTGGAATTTAGAGTATCTTTACCATGTAGGGTAGAAAACATTGTGGACTTAGAAGAAATTGCTTTTTCCTAGAGATGCTTAAAAAACGGGATGGAGTGGGAATGGTTTAAATAGTATACTTTTGAAGGAGTCTTCTACAATTTGAATAAGTTAATTCATGTGGCCATACAAAGCAGTGCAAATAGTGAATACTATGATCAGTCTCATTTTGTACACGACATGCTCAAGTGAGCTAAAACTACATAGAAGATGAACTTACAGACAGATTTGAAATATTCCTGAAATACATAATAACTACTTTTTATAGCGTAGGCATTCAATGGATTTCGTGGTTAAGCCTCAAGTATCAGTTGCATTCGTTAAAATCTTAAAAGACCTCAAAATTTTGTCTGTTAACTTAAGCTATCGAAGGTGACGCTTTGCAGTTTGAAGTATTAATAACTTTCGATCTGGATAAGTCCAGGGTTTGTCTAGCTTTATACGGTCGGGCAGTAATTCATACGTTGTAATTTTGTCTGAATTGTCTTGTGAGCATGGACTAAGAGAAGTATCACTTTGATGTTTTTAGCTACAGAGAATCGTTCTAGTGCTAGCATGATTTATTAACATTTTTCTACCGTCATCAACTTGGTCAATATATATTTTCTATAGACTTTCGCTTTGTGATAGGACCTACATGTCTGCGAATTTCATGATCATAATTATTATTCTGTCAGAGATATGATCTAAACAAAATCTAAGGCTGCAAAATCTACAAAGGGCAATAACTCAAAAACTTTAAAAGGAGGTATTCGAGTTCTTGTGCACTGCGTTCACCCTCGATACCACCCATAAAATCTAACCATCCAAAGCTATTGTACTTTAAACTAAACTCCGGGCTAAAATCAAATCAGCCAAAAAACAAAGAGCAATAAAGGGGGGGGGGGGGTAAAGTTATGATTCTTGTACACTGCATTCTGTTTTCATGCAATGAAGCTAAGTTTCAAGTCAATCAAACCTAAGGTGTCAAAGTTATACACCGAACAAAAATCTAGCTGATTTGAAAAAAAGGGGGGGCATTCGCTGAAAAAAATAAGCAAAGTAGGTTTACGTTTCTTGTGCACTGCACTTCCCATTGATAGGAACTATATTCCCATGAATTTTCATAATCATAGGTATAATACTTTCAGAAATATGCTCCGGACAAAAATTAAGTCTGAAAAACTACTGGGCAATAACTCAAAACCATCCATTGCAGAGTTATGGTTCATATATACACAATACTCCTCCTTTAAAAATATCTATCCAACTACGAAGTTTGAAAATCGTAGCTACTATACCTTCAGATATATGCTCCGGAATACATCAAAGTAAGAATATCAACAAAGGACAATAACCCCAAAAGTATGGAAAGTACAAGTACTGTTCTTGCAATGAATACAACTGCCAAGTTTCAAATCAATTGGTCACAAGATGCCAAATTTATGCAGCGAAAAAAGACTGGTTGATTTGAAAAAACATCAAAGTACAATGACTCAAACATGAAACAAGACAGAGTTATGTTTCTTTTGCACTGCATTTCCCATTGATAGAAACTATATACCCATGAAATTTCATAATCATTAATTAATAAAATATTTTAAGAGCTATGTTCCGAACAAAACCTTAGTATGAAAAACTACAGGGCAGTACATAAAAAAACTATCCATGGCAGTTTTATTTTTGTGCACAGTATTCCCCATAGATAAGGTCTATACACCCATGAAATTTCACGATCGTTTCGAAAATACTCCAGACTAAATACAACACAGAAAAAGAACAAATGCCAATAAATCAAAATTGTAGGTTCTTGTACACTAAGCTCCGTATTCATGCGACGAATACAAAATCCAAGTTTCAAGTCAATTAGAATTAAGGCGTCAGAGTTATGCTCCTAACTAAGAACTGGGCTGCGAAGCCCGCCCCCAAGGGTGACCCAATGATACGTTCCGTCTTTGGCGGGCGTATTAGAACTAGATCATACATATCTTAAATGTCTTAATGATGAAATAGCAACGTAATATCAAAGGTCATGTATCGTCAACTAATTGACTTACATCTGAAACCTTTGACAAGGAAAGAGTTTCTAGAAGCATTTGATTGCTAGATTGATGTTTGACGATGTATATAAATTTCCTGTACATGATTGACCGTGACATCACGTATCCGGTTATCATCTGTAGCTCACTTAACTTTATGACTTAATTCACAATTTCCTCTTGTTACACGAATAAGGATCCCAATTATATATGAAACAATTACCCTCATTTATCGAAACAACCTGTTCTAGGTATACACGAGTGTTTTATTACACTATTGGGTCTAATGATTCACGGGTCTCCTGAATAAAGCTACTCCAAGAACATTTTCGCCGCCGTCATAGCGCAGTCGGTAGCGCATCAGACTCATAATCTTCAATAATGGGATGTCATGGGTTCGATCCTTTCCGACATATGTCTCTCACCAATAGTTGGATAATCGTAAACCTAAGTGGGATAGCAGCTGGAGGATAGGAAAGGATGCAGTGGTAGTACTGGTGTGAGAAATACCAGAAATCTATTGTTAGGTGCTCCAGCCGCTGCGAGATGACTGAAATACTGTTAAAAGTGGCGTTAAACCCAATTAAATCAATCAACTAAGAACATTTTCGAACTAACATTTAAATCTACAGGCTTGCATTATAAAAGTTGCCAGATAAACTATGTTAGATAAGCTTTTCTTGTTACGAACGCATACTTGTGAATAATGAAGACGACGACGCTATATTAGAACACAAAAAGCACAGAAACAAGAAAGTATTTTTTCAACCTCTTGTTAAGGGAATATTACACCAAATACCCTCCGAGAAAAAAGTCTAATATTTTTTTCTACTAAACACGTGACACGCGCGAGGATCGTAAGCCCTGGTAACCTTGCTTGACTTTACCCATTAGTTCCTTAGTGATTGAATATTTACAGACGAACTGACTCCTTAGGTGCAATATAAAATAAAAAATGATTTCCCTCTATATCTCAAAATAATTTGGGATTTTACAATATCGGAATCAAATTTTCCACTTCAAAAGGTAGTTTATTGGCAAATCGAAAAAAAAAAATAATGAAAAAGTAAACTACTAATCGCCACGATAAGCACCCGGTTTGTCAGTGAAGCAAAAAATTATGTTGAGCCCCCCCCCCAAAAAAAAATAAGAGAAAAAAATGTAGAAGTTTTTTATTTGTTCTGTTTTTCAACGAACTACTAATTGTGTAGCGCGGCGTTGCTCTGTCAGTTTACGATCGTGAAAGGTAAATATCAGATAAGATTTTAGGCGTCAGAATACAGTTTATAGCACAATTCTTGGGTCGTCGACAAATAACCAAGACTCTGACTTGAAAATTTCCTTTAAACACCAACCTGCCAATAAAGAAACATATTCAAATTGAAAACGCATTATTAAACTACTAAGAACTCACAACAAATCTCATGTATACTGTAAGAAGGCACAAAACCTATCGCTTGCGGCATTTTGGCATGGCTGCGGAAAAAGGCCGAAATCACATGGTTTTATGATAAAATCAAAATGCAGCAGACGCCAGATTTGCACCGATAGCCATTACCTGACATGCTTTCCGGACAGCAAAATCAGTTCAAAATCTGGGGAAACGTAGAAAAATACCACGATTCCAGCTACTTTTTTCACAATTTCAACACATTTTCCTGCCTTTCAAAAGTTGCCTGCAAAAACAGCAAAAATCTGCAACTCCACCACCTTACATTGCTAGCAACACAGGGTACCAGTAAGCTGTAGGAAGGTCGTGACCTTTTAGTTTCGCATTTGCTAATAGGCCTTATTTCACGTTTAAAATTCATTTAGGGCACCAGTATCAATCCTTGTCTTCAAATCTGCAGATAAATCTCAAATTTTCCTAATATCTACATTTTTGACCATGGCCACTTCGAATATTTTGCTAAAAACTGTAGTCTGCCACCTTAAAGAGCCAAAAAGTTTTGTGCCCACACTAGTATACTCTAGATTCAAATACTTTAGGCTAATTCTAATTGACTTTCACCAGTTGCATCATAATTGAATGTATTAAAGCATCTTAATTATTGAAATTAACCCTTACACCAAATAGCACATTTTACCCCTTTTTAGAGCAAAAACCTTACTTAAAGTCAGTTGGTTTCAAAAGGTCCTTTCTTCAAATTTGGCTTCTCTCCAATACTTTTAAACCATCTGATCAATCTTTCTTAACATTGCTTGAACATTATGTAAAACTTTTTACAAGAATTTGTCATGTCAAAGTGCAAATTCAAGTCACAGAATTCAGTTTTTTTGCATATTCTGTACCAAATTATCTTAAAATTCTAACAAAATTCCTTTCTTTTGCTTAACCTAAGAACAGCTACTGCAATATTTCATCAATCTCAGCTAGAAGAATATTAGGTGAGAATTTTAAAGCCAAATTAGCCCTTATCTTGATCATAGTGTGACAAAAATTCAATGCCGTAATGAATGAACAGTCCAAGGGAGGTAATTCAAAATTTTCAACTTGATTTCTCTTTCCTAAATGAATTCTTAGACACTAGCTCTAGCATCTCTGAGTCAAGCACTGATGTAACCCGATATTACAGCTGATAATACTACATATTTGATTGTCTTAATGGTCATTTTATCTACAAGCCTATCTAAAAACCCAAGAAATTTTACCAACATCTCACTTTCTATGTGGACTTAGTCTTACACAGAACAATTTACAGAGAGAAAAAAGTGATTTTTGGATTTAAAATGTATTCTCAACCTTACAGAACCCGGAGAAGCTGTAACAATTCTTCAAAAAAGAGGGTTACGCAGTTCAAGAAGGGCTCGCGCCGTCTCACTGTTTCGGAAAGTAAAGCTGAACCTGAGCCCGTGCCTTCAACCTCTGGATGTAGTCCATCAAAAAGATGTCGCCCTACAAGCCAGGAGGCTGTGGATTTGGCAAATATTTCAACTTCTTCTGTCCTTCCTTATACTCTCAGGCCAAAACACATCACAGATGATTGCCCGGGCATTGAAAATACACAAATGGAGGAAAATGTGATTGTAAATATGAGGAATATAACCAAGCTGATAAACCAAATACACGGATTTACCTGCAAAAAAGCGAAAGTCAGTGTTGATGTTGTTAACCGAATAGGCTTATGTGTATCATTTGCGCTAAAGTGTGGTTCCTGTGGATTCAAATTAGACCCATTCCAAATGTCAGACACCGTGAAAAAGGCGAGAGGTCCACCGGCCGGTGCACTAAATGAAATGGCTGTACCTCCTGCAATCAAGACGAAAGTTGGCCTAACTGATGTAACAGCTGTCTTAACCTGCTTAAACATAAAACCTCCAAGTAAAAGTGCTATGCAGCTGAAATTCAATACTTTATGCGACAAAATGACAGTGCTCAACGAGAAGCAAATGGAACAAAACCAAGAATACCTACAGCATATGACCTCGTTTGTCCCAACACATACAGGAATTGATGTTCAGTACGACACATCCTTTTCAAGTCGCCCTCAGGGTGGCTGTGAAAAGGCTGAACAGAGCTTTGCCCCTCTGATTGAACATACTACAACCAGGAAGTTACCAATTGCAGTCGGTATAGCCAATAAACACTGCAGATTAAAGGGCTGTGACCATAATACTACCAAATGCAAGAAGAACTACAGCTCAGTTGATACTATAGCCTCCAGTGAGCGCTCACTACTATTTGACACACTAAACAACATTCAAAAGAAGGGGCACATCACACTGCGCTCAGTCACAACTGATGCCAGCCAACAACTTAGCAGAGCACTAAAAGATTTCAAGGCCAAAACGAATTCTAACATAGCCCATCAAGTTTGTTTCATACACCGAGGCAGAACACTTCAGAAACATATTAGAGCGATGAAGTTGACAAGCATACCAACATGCTATGACAAAAGAATGTATCAACAAAAACTAGCTAGTTGCATTAGAATTAGAATTAGAATGGAACTCAAAAAAGCCAGAGCAGTTTCAAAAACCGACGAATCATTTGTTCAGGCAGGTTCAAAAGCTACACGTGTCATAATGAAGTGTCTTTCTGGCCAACACTATCTTTGCCGTGATTTTTCCTATGTATGCAGGAGCCACCTAACTTCTTACACCACAGCTCACTTACCATTTGGAGTACATTTAAAGCTCGGTGAAAGAGAATTGTGCTTAATTCAGAATGAAATAAATGAAGTGTTTAATGAGGACAGCCTAAGAAGCATGAGTAAACTATTTACAACAAATTACTGCGAAAACTTGCATTCTGCAGTGTTTACATTGGCGCCAAAATCTGTCTGTTACGCACGCAACTTTGCCGCCATGTGCCATTCTGCTACTCATTCTCGCTCGGTAGGACCAAGCCAATCATTAATTAGTATAGCCAAAGAGGCAGGCTTAAAGGTTTACAAGCAATCAAGATTCTATAATCAACTGAAGCTAAAGGACAGACAGAGGCAGTATGATTCAAGAAGAAAGGCTACTTCAGGATTTAAACAACAGCGGCATTACCTAAGAAAAAGAAAATCGCAGAGTTTCTACTTCAAAAATGATTCCCTGTATAGCATGGAAAACGCATCCTCTCAGTCAGCTATTGATCATAGCTATGGCCTGTCCTCATGAACACAAGTAACTACAACAATATCTACAACAAAACCGAATAACTACAGCATATTTATCCAATGTTACGTCGTTTATTATCTTATTGCCAAATCAACTGGCCGTTACAGTATTCTGTTCCTTGTTCAATGGCCAGAGCATTCTCCATTTTCTCTACAAATTTTCATCACAAAGTTGATTCAATTCATACCAGTTCATAGAAGGAGTGGTCTATATTTACAGAAAGCTTAACATGACTGGACATGAGAAACATGCATAGAGCTGCGTACCTGTACTAGACTATACTCTAGGAATATAATTTGTCAGTGAACAAGCATTTACAACCATTTTAAATTCATGGTGCCTAACCCGATGAATATAGTAACTATGAACATTGATAGGGTGAATCCAACCTACACATTCACCACCAGCAGCTAGACTTATCAAATGAAGCACATCATATCACATCAGCAAGATCAGTATCCAGAGCAGATCTGAAGACGGGACTAGCATAATTTGGTATGTTGATATTATTTCTGTAATATGGGTTCAGAAACAAATGATTACTCATATCCGACCATAACAATACTTGATATGACCTGAAGAGGAAGATTAATGGAAAAATTTGCATCAACGGACTTTTCACGGAAAATCCAGTTTTTCAGCCTTTTCTTCATTTTTTGAATTACCTCCCCTGTTCAGAGTGCCTCTGTTGGTAGATCATAAGCTTCAGAGCTTCTGAGAGGGCATTTTATTACATGAAATTGGTAAAATATCTGAAAGAAATACGTTTCAGCCAGATTTCAAAGGTTAAAAAATTTAGTACTTTACCTTAAGGCGTCAGAATACAGTTTATAGCACAATTCTTGGGTCGTCGACAAATAACCAAGACTCTGACTTGAAAATTTCCTTTAAACACCAACCTGCCAATAAAGAAACATATTCAAATTGAAAACGCATTATTAAACTACTAAGAACTCACAACAAATCTCATGTATACTGTAAGAAGGCACAAAACCTATCGCTTGCGGCATTTTGGCATGGCTGCGGAAAAAGGCCGAAATCACATGGTTTTATGATAAAATCAAAATGCAGCAGACGCCAGATTTGCACCGATAGCCATTACCTGACATGCTTTCCGGACAGCAAAATCAGTTCAAAATCTGGGGAAACGTAGAAAAATACCACGATTCCAGCTACTTTTTTCACAATTTCAACACATTTTCCTGCCTTTCAAAAGTTGCCTGCAAAAACAGCAAAAATCTGCAACTCCACCACCTTACATTGCTAGCAACACAGGGTACCAGTAAGCTGTAGGAAGGTCGTGACCTTTTAGTTTCGCATTTGCTAATAGGCCTTATTTCACGTTTAAAATTCATTTAGGGCACCAGTATCAATCCTTGTCTTCAAATCTGCAGATAAATCTCAAATTTTCCTAATATCTACATTTTTGACCATGGCCACTTCGAATATTTTGCTAAAAACTGTAGTCTGCCACCTTAGCTTTGCTCAGTCAGTCCAAACAGTTCGTTGTCGAACGTATAATATCCTAATCGTTCATTAAATTCGGATAAAAATAAAATCATTTCGACTATTGACGGATCGCAGACTGTCAATAAAAAAATCGATAAACCAATCAAATCAGAAACACAAACTCCAACATTAGTTGACAATTTTGTTCAGCATTTTGGTTGGGTTGTTCAATCCGTAGTTTCGAAGTTTAGGTCGTCGTCCACCAAATTCACTATTTTGTTGTTGTTGCTGACCATTAATTTTACAAATTAAAACCGTTTAACCGTTTCATGTTAAATTCCTTGTTTTTACGTCCTTGTGAATTTATAACTGAAAATTTTTTGTGGAAAAAGAAGAAATTACTTGTAACAAGCAATTTCTTCTATTTCCACAAAATTTTCTACCCTACTTGATGGTTATTATCAAAATAAAATCCACTTTAAAGTTTCTTATTCAAAATCTTAGAATTTGGGCGGTTCTAAAGCTTTGAACAAAAAATAGAAAGGGTTAAACGCCTATGTCGAACTTCCTGTCGGTTACTCTGTCAATTACTCTGTCAAACAAGACGGATCTTATGTGTCATTCTTATGTGTCATTCAAAGAATCAATCGAACAATAAAGTCATTTATTTAGACTGGAAAGGAATTTTGAACACCGACATAGGATGACATTTATGCTAAGCATTTTCGTTGTTATGGTAAAATAACTACTTCGAAGAGGAACTTCCTTTCGGAGGTCAGTGGGCGTGGCCAGCAATTCGTCATTTATCACTAGCATTTAACCGTCATCGATTTTTTTTAATCTCTCAACGAAAACATTTTTTCGGATTATTCATTACAGTTTTATTACTTCTTTATTCAGTCTGTCATTTCTCGGTGCCAATATGCACCGGTTTGACTTTAAATACTCTACATTATAAAACGAATATCCTTGACAAACAGAAAAAAAAGTTTATAAATAAAACTGCACGACAAACAAAAATAGTTTTATTCAGGGCCATAATGTGTCCGCATCACCAAGAAAGGTTATAAAGATAACGAAACCATTCACAGCTGTATAGCTAAGCACCTTGACTTCATGGGTGGTATCAGTTTTCAAGAAAGAACTTAAAGATGGCTTATTTTAATCCAAACAATATAAGAACAACTCGGGTGACGTCGAAACATTTCGGTTTAACCCATTCCAACACGGCAAAGTTTTAGACTGGTCCAAATTGAAAGAAGCTGCAGACGACAATATCAAGTTGATTGAATTTTAATTTTTTTCATCTTTTTGGATAGAAAACATTGTGGATAATGAAGAAATTGCTTGATACAAGCAATTTCTTCATTTTCCACAATGTTTTCCAAAGCTTTTTTCTTGAGGGGCGTAAAAAGGAGGGATTGAGTGGGAATGGGTTAACTAAAATTACTATTTTCCTCTATCGAATCGAAAGGTACAACTTTTCCCGTACATGTCGGATGTTACAAAATGGTGCGTTATGGTTAGACTATCTTAAAGGTAGTGGCTATTGACAATCCCTTTCTACGAATTAAACAGTGTAACCAGCCCCAAAAAACGTTTGAAAGCCTGTTTTAGGAATATAGTTTTAATGATTACAATGGCCAGTAGGTGGCTGGGGATAATGCCCCTGGTTTTGGAAGTCATTCCGATATCGAAATACCAGCCGTCAGTTGCACGGTTGGACAACTATGGACATTTCTCTCGGTGCTATTTTTGTGGCATTTGCTACTTGATGTATATAATCGTCTAATGCAAGGATTTCAAATTTCGCAAGTAGTCTAGTGAAATATAGCTTTAATAAAAATGTAGTTACGACATTTAGCTCGCGTATTTCAAGTAAATGGAAAATGCTCCAGCTATCAAGACTCTTTTTAGGTTTGTTTACAGAAGAAAATCGTGGTTAATTTACAAAATTATACGGTCTTCTCAGAGTTCACCAAGTGCAAACTGCCATTGGAAGCTTAACCACTAGACCCATTGAATGCCCACGCCATAAAAATTAGTGCTTGTGTATTTCAGGAATATTGCAAACTCTGCCTGCAAGTTCATCTTCCGGTTATTTCTAGCTCACATGAGCATAGTGTGTTCAAAATGAGTCTGATCAGAGCTTTCTCTATGCGCATTGCTTCGTATGGCCGCCTTTATTAACTTTATTCAAACTGCAAAGAACACATTCAAAAGCATGCAATTTAATTCCTGTGTAACTTTAACTTTGTTGTTTTGTCATGATAACCTTTGTCAAAGAAGATTACATAGCAAAACATGCTCTGCTAGCTTACAGTACTTTCAGTACTTTGAATGTAATACTTTTAGACTGAATGCTAATACGCATGCACACACCTTTAATCAAATGATACATGCTCTACCAATTTATGGAAAATTTCTGTCCCAGGGACCGTGTAAAGTTGGGATGGGGCTTTAACATTATAAACTTGTACATAATCATCGATGTGAATTTTTATTCGGTAAACCAACAAAATCTATTTTAGGGAGGCCGCATTTTCTATTCAACCTGTAATCAGTCCTTGAATCTAAAACGAATTTACATTTTTTGGTAAAATATCTGTTTTAGATTTGTAAAGAGCGAACAGTTAATTTACTTTTTTTGTATACAATTCAAGATTAATTATAGTTCCGATTCGACATTTAAAGTTGTTATTTTGCAAAGTTTATGTTCAGTAGCATGTAACAGAAAAGTTGAATGGTTGGTTGGCGATCCAAACGTCGTAACTAAAACTTGAAAAAGCTGTAGTTACGACGGTTAAGTTGCCAAACCATCAAAAAAAGGTTAACTAAAATGGCGTCCAATGTAGGAGTTCAAAACTAATTCCTGCTATATCAAATAAATCGTTCTCGTATTCCTCAGACGGTGTGTTTTTTTTGTATGCCGAGTCACTTTATTAAGCCCCTGGTGATGATATGGTATTAAATTTGATTAGGAGTCGTAATTTTTGTTTCCTTTTATATATAAATCAAGAGCATTCCAGACAGATAATTAAAATAAGGTTTTTTTCATTATTCATTTTTTTCTGTATTTTCTCCCAGTTGCTGAACTGCTTATCGTCTCACAAAAATTGAGAATCTTGGAATACCGTTAACCCAATCCAACACAATCCCGCTTTTTTAACACCCGACCCCCCATCAAGAAAATGACAGTTCGACAGATGTAATAATTTGCAATCGTTGGTTTGTGATCTAAACGTCGGCACTACAGCTTTAGTTGCCGCGTTTAAGCCGCAATATCAGCAAAGCTAAAAAAAACTTTAATGTTGGAGTTGCATTGGCAGGGGCGATCCGTCAATGACTTTTATGAATACGACTAGATAAACGTTTTAATCGTACTGTTTATTCATTGTTCCTACCCCTATTCAAAGTCTAATAATAAGGAACATATGTTTTGTTCCTAGATACTCTAAATAAATACAACGGCCATGTTTGAGAGGGTAATGCGTCTTAAGCAAGTTAGCTTTATATATCACCAACTTATATGTATTTTCTGCGTTTTAAGCGTTAGAATCATTTCCCACGAGATTTTACATGCCATATCTTGTTTCAAAATTAATTCAAAAGTTTGAATCCGAAGAGATCTGTGATTTTGTCTATACAAAATGGTTCCTAAATGGCATCTTTTTTCCGTCATTGTTTCAAAACCAGACTTTTTTTTCGTGACTATTTTTTTCTTTTATAAATAACATCTAGGACTTACATATTTTTCTAAAAAATTAGAACATTGAAAATAATTCTTCGAAGCAAATCAAAATCGTCGCCTTTTTTTTTGTTGTTGTTGATTTTGTTGTACGGGAAAACGATGTTTTGACTTTGGTAGAATATGAAGACAGAATTGTGATGAATTTTATGGCTTCATATATTAAATTCTGCTGCTCTCGATTTTGCTATCATTATCATTAGGCCTATTATTATCATTTTCATTATTGTTATCATTATTTAATATTATCTATATTGCCGAAGTAAAAAATATTGAAAGTGAGTTTTATGGTCTAGCATAGCTTATTGATTAACCCATCACCACACGACAAAATTTATGACTGGTCCAAACTGAATGAAGTTGTAGACGACAATTTCAAGATGGTAGAATTCAGAAAATGTTAGCCTTTAGCGATAGAAAATATTGTGGACATTAAAGAAATTGCTTGTAATACGCAATTTCTTCAATGTACAATATGTTTTACAAAGCTTTTTTCTCGAGGGCGTCAAAAGCGTCATTTTATGGGAATGTCTTTTTAAGGGCAATCACAACATAACGCTAATCGCACAGCGACCATTCTACCCTTATGTAGAATCAGTTTTAAAATAGGATTAACACGAATAACCTTTATTCTTTACAATCCGATTCCTATCTTTTCTTGTCCGTCAGAAGAAAATGGAATGGGCGTGCAGGAAATATCATTCTTGTAAAAAAGGAGATCGAATCTAGCAGAGGTGAATCAGAGAAAGTGTATATTTAGAATATATATATAGTAAGGTAGAATGACTATTCTCATTTATCATAAAAGCTATCTAAATATATTTCTGAAACACCTATGACCATCTGTAGCGTTTATTTTTAGCTAGCAAAGCGTCAGCTTCGATAGCTTAAGTTAACAGACAAATTTTGAGGTCTTCTCAAAGTTCAACGAGTGCAAACTGCCACTGGAGGCTTAACCACCAAATCTTTGGAATGCCTACGCCATAAAAAATAGTTCTTTAATATTTCAGGAATATTGCAAACTCTATTCAAATTGTAGAGAACTCTGTCAAAAGCATGCTATTTAACCCATTCCCACCCGATTCCGCTTTTTAAGCATCTAAAGAAAAAAGTTTTGGAAAACATTGTGGACAATGAAGAAATTGCTTGTAACAAGCAATTTCTTCAATGTCCACAATGTTTTCTACCCAGCAAGGGAAATATTTTCTAAATTCAACCATGCTTTGCTAGCTTACAGTACTTTCAATACTTTGATTGTTACTTTTGGAGGCGGGTCCAAAGTTTCCAAAATATCTTAATTCTTTTTCCATTTTCGATGCAAAACAGTTTAAGCAATTGTCAGATTTTATTGACTTAAGTCTGCCTAGATTATGTATGTATTTTGACAGCATTCATGCAAAAAACTAAAATCAGAGTATTTCTGAATAATTTGTTCAGACAAGACTCAAGCAATACAGATAATTTTTTAGGGGGGGGGGGAATCAGCGATTATTTAAACGGCTGTCGGAGTTAAAGTTCGGCAAAATATCAGACTTAAATTCAGAGCATCCTTTTTCGTATAGATAGACTTCAAATTCTCACGAGACGGAACCTAAAAGAGAAAATTGACGGATCGCTAGTCCCGCCTACTGACTCCACTGGCCCCGCCCACTGACTCCGCTGACTACGCCCACAGACTCCGACAGAGAGTTCCAATTCGGTATTAAACTATGATATTCTGAAAATGATATGGTCAAACTGTGGTTACGACGTTTAAGTCGTCAGACCAACCAGAATGATTAAAAAAATGTTGGAGAATGTTGGAATTCACGGTTCACTTACTGTCTCAATATATAATTTAAATGGTCTATTTATTCATTGCTTGAAAGCGGTCAATTGTGAATTTCATTTTTTCAATACTGTTGGTAGCGCCATATAGATTCGGTCATACAAAGAAGAAGTAGATAAGACTCGGTGTGAAAATACCTGTATTTGTTATGTACTATAGAACCTGTATTTGTTATATAGTATAGTTGTTTCAAATTGAATATACATTCAATACAGACAAAATCCGTCACCTCAGAAAAAAAAAGCCGTACCTTTATAGTGTCCAATACGGTTCCATATAAGGTAGTACATGATGACGTCATTATCATTCTGTAAATGATGCCATCAATGATGTCGCCATAATGTGAATAAATGTAATCAGAATGGTACAATCTCCAGGCAGAGTTGTCGTTCGTTACTTTGAATGGGGAATGAACCGAAGTGCAAGAGAATGAGAACGGTATAGGAGAAGAAAATACTTGTAGAAACACAGATTTTTTATTCTTTCATCGAAATTATGTAATAAATAATGTAGGTATGTAATAATTGAAATATAATGTGTCGATAGAGATTCAACATCTTATTATTGTTCTTCGCTGCGGAGGAAAATGTGATATTCCACTCCACCCTCAGTCTCGTTAAATATCAAAATTTTCCTCCGCAGCTCAGAGTAAATACAAGATGTTGTATCGCTATCGTAACCGAATATTTCATATTTATTCATTAACTGGTAAACGTTATTTGATACACAGGGCATGTAGTATCGATAATTATTGTAGGTAACTAAAACTATAGCAATAAGCCTAAAAGACATGTATCTTAATATCTAAATAGCTTTTTGGTGAAATTTTGATACTTTAATGAATATGGCTTAGAATCATAAATTAAAAGCCACAAGTCTCAAGCCTGTAATATTTTTGTTGGCAATTTAAAAACATTCTTTTTAACTTTTTATAATTATACAATATTACAAACAAAACACCAGGTAATTATTTAATGAAACATATTTTCAAAATAGCTTCCATTTGAGAGATTTTCAAATGTTCGAAATGATGAATCTTTGAAATATCGTATGCACTTTTCCAGTTTAAGGGACACTCCAGTGCTTTGTTGTTATTCTCAAATAATTGCATTTTAATTTCGTCTATCACGATTCAAGACTTTAATTGGCTTTTTTTCACAGTTCAGTGATCATAATTTTGAGCACGCAACTAGTTTGTACGCCTGCGCACAAAGTAGATCCATAAAATGTTTACTTAACCCTTTTCCATACAATGACGCTTTTTGGCGCCCCTCAAGAAACGCAATTGGGAAAACATTATGCAAAATGAAGAAAGTGTTTGCAGCAAGCATTTTTTTTTTCATTTTACACAGTGTTTTCTACCCTGAAAGTTGAAAATATCTGAAATTTCGTAAACTTTGAATTGTCGTCTGAAACTCCTTTCAATTTGGATCGTTCTGAAATTTCGCCGTCTGGTAGTAATGGGTTACATGTAAATAAGACAAAACATTTGATGTGTTCAAAAAATATTTCCATGGCTATATTACCTTAATGCTTCCAAAGAGAGAATTGTGTTTTGTTATGCGTTAAAGGATACAAGAAAAAAAGTAAAATACTGTGGAAATGAAGAAATAGATCGTTACAAGGAATTTCTTCATTGTCCACACTTTTTTCTTTCCCATTTGACAAAGATTTTTTCAAATTTATCACTGAATTTCTTTTATGCACAGTTTTTGAATTAGGACCAGTCAAAAATGGGTTGAAGAATAATTGAATCATAATACTTAACACAAATAGAAGAAGATTCCTTTTCTGAGACGGGTCGCAAGTGAGATAATTGATGGTTCACTGGCCACGCCCACTGCGTCCTGATAGGAAGCTCCACTTTGATATATAACTTTGTTGCTTTAAAATTATGGCCTGTAACATGTAAAAAAGCAGTGGAAGGGTAGGTTGATGACCTAACCTCGTTACTATTGCTTGAATAAAGTGTAGTTTCGACATTTAAGTCGTCAAACCAATAAAATAGCTTGATACAAATGTCGGCCAATGTTGGGGTTCAAAGTTCATTTCCAGTCTAAACGAATGATTTAACCTGTCGATTGTTTCTTTGACTGACAGTCGCGAATCGCTAATTTGGAAAATAATGTCAGAATATCGGCAATCTGATTAAGGAAACCGGAAAACAGATGTCGTGATCCGACATACCCAACACGAAAACCTTGATTGAAAATAGCAAAAACATGTCGCTGGTAAACAATCCTTGCTTGTTGCAAATCGTGAATGGAGATGCCATCTTGGGGCTACCCTTCTGGGCTAGGCATGCGTTACAATTTGGTCAGAATGTTTGTCTTTGGAAAATGCGTCAACCGATGTCGCGCACTACTATGGTGTACCGTTTGGGTCAAAAGTCCCCTTTAAGCCAAATAATAATACCCCCCCCCTTAAAAAAAAAGAAAGAAAAAAAGGTTTTATTACATTCTTTTATAATTACACAAGAAGTATACATCTTTGTCTTAAATATTTAAATGTCTAAAATTTGAAGTTTTGTGTAGATAATATCGACTAACCCCCTGTTTGATGTAGTTTATTGGTTAATAAATATGCTAGTTCATACAAATATTGGTAGAATTTCTTGGTTTCTTCTTTTAATAAGGGAGGGGATTAACACCACATATCACTGTAATATTTACATTTCTAGAACTGAATTATTTTTAAGACAATATTACAGCGAAAGGGGATCACAATGCATTGCAAAAGCCTAGTACTTCACACTGAGCAAATAACATTTTTTGCACATATATGTCAACAGCTTGATAAATTTAGCTGAATATTATATATATTTACTTGTTTTCTTCCTCCCCTTTTCCTATGTGTATTATATCGTTTTATTTAAATTGATTTTGTCGTAGATCGATTGATATTTCTTTTCAAGTTTCATAAAGCCAGTATGTTAGAATAACATTTAACTCACTTGCGCTTAAATTCTGGTCGTCAGCTATTGCGGTCTAGCAGTATATGATGTTATATCGTTTTATTATTAACATCATTTTTGTCATGAATTGGCGAATATTTCTTTTCAAATTTCAGAAAGCTAGTATATTTTAGCTCACTTTAGCACATAATTCTTATTGTCAGCTATTGCGATCTAACGGCCTATGATGTCAGATTGTATGTTGTCTAGAGGCTACAATAAGATTCCTTGTCGTGAAATGTTGTCCGAATTTTGTGTCTGTAATATCTCGAGCGATTTCCATATCAGGTCTTGAGGGACGAAAAGATACGAAAATACGAAAGCCTTTTCTTTTTCTCCCGAATTTCTTCAAACTTAGTAAGACCATTAGACTCTATGATACCATGGACACGTCTGATATTGGATAACCTGGGGTTGAAACTAGGTCAATAGGCCAAACCTTAACAAATATATGAGTGAACTCTGCGTATAAATATTTGTCCCAGTGCTTTAAAAACTTGGCCCGAATGTTTGCCTTGGGCAAGTTCATATTGGGTCAACTAGGGTCACAACATGTTCAGTAGCATATATCTGGCGAGTTTTGGGACTATCAGTCCTATGATTTTGAAAATGAAAATAAAACTGGTTGATATCATTAAAAAGATTACTAATTTTGGATAGCAGCATTTAATTATCTTAATTCACATATAAAGAAAAACCACTAACGTTCGTTCTGCCAAAATAATGTCTTTTTTACTTTATTGGTAATAAGGTTTCTGCAGAGAAGGAAATAGACATCGGAAGAGAAAATAATTTCTCAGAAAATAAATTTCATCATAAAACCTACTCGCACGCACTTATTTATTAAGCTATAGACTGTTATAAAAACTTTTTGCTAAAATGGTGCGTTCCTCATATTCCTGGCGGTATTGTAAAGCAGAAAATTAAAGTCTGCCGCTTAAATATAGGTGCAACCTGTGGGTGCCAGTAAAACTCTATTATTGCAACATAAAATGCAATGAATACTTAATATGGCCGATGTATATTATCATGGAATTTCTCTCTTTTCTATCCTTTTACATCAGAGCTAATCTTACATTCTCTAATTCTTCATGCCTATTTATGTACATGTATTATTTGTGCGTGAAAAAGTTAATATGGCTGCGTTAAAATATCTTTTGTATCTTGCGATCAGTGTAAACGGAATTAAAACGTCACTTCTTTACAAACAAATACAAGCAAATGTCGATTGTGTTATCATAAACTTTGGCGTCTATCGCTGATTCATTAAGTGTTCCTGGTAAGCTATAAGCTTTCTTTACTTTGTAACCTGCACTATGTGAGCATAGACCGAAGGTAATCTTCGTCAAGTGACACATTATCACCGTTGAATTATACTCGATTTAAACCCATTCCAACACAGAAATTTTTTAGATTGGTCGAAATTGAAAGAAGCTGCAGACGACAAATTCAAGTTGATGGAATTTTGAATTTTTTCGTCGTTTTGGATAGAAAACATTGTGGATAATGAAGAAATTGCTTGATACAAGCAATTTCTTCATTTTCCACAATGTTTTCAAAAACTTTTTTCTTGAGGGGCGTAAAAAGGAGGGATTGAGTTGGAATGGGTTAATGTGCCTAAATTTGAACTCATTTAAAACAGTTATGTATGTCAGTCAGCGATTGTAGGTGTCTACCCGTTCAATATTGATATAATTTATGTTAAATTTTTCGTCTTTGATTGTTGTCAGGCCCATTTTCTAGAATTTATAACTATTATGTTGAGACGCTTCCGTATATTTGTCAACAATTTTGAAACACTTGGTGTACATGTGAATTTCTCTAGGTCGTTGAACCGCTGTTTGCGTAAAACATACAATCACTATGGAAAGGTCTTATTCGGTATCCGGGAAATGCCAACTCTCTTTCCGATTGTTAAAGGAATGCGTTTGGTAGTACTCGGATATTTTGCGCATTCGTTAAACTAACCGGATGTCGTTTATTGCTAGCGAACTGTCAATGCCCCCCACTTTTTTCTGGTACGCGGCATAGATCCACAAGAACGTGTGAGCCTAAAGAAACCGCTTTTAGCTCCACTGGCTGAAAGCCAGCGAGCTATTGTCATGGCGTTGTTTCCGTCGTGCGTCTGTCCGTGCGTGCGTGCGTCCGTCCGTAAACTTTTTCTTTAAAAACTTTCTCCTCTCCTCAGAAAGTACTGAAAAGAATTCAACAAAATTTCACTGAAATGATCCTTGGGTGACCCGTTATCAGATTCATTCAAAGATTTTTAATCGGATGAAAAAATATATCTTTAATGGGCATGGCTATTTCCATAAATGATGAAACCTTAAAAACTCTTCTTTTCAGAAACCGGTGGATGGATTTCAACCAAATTTTACAGGAATGATCTTTGGGTGATTCTTTATCAGATTCTTTTAAAGATTATAATCGGATGAAAAAAAAAAATGGCTTTAATGGGCAGGGCTATTTCCATATTTGGTGAAGCCTTTAAAAAAAATCTTCTTTTTAGATGGATTTCAACCAAATTTTACAGGAATGATCTTTGGGTGACCCTTTATCAGATTCCTTCAAAGAATTTTCATCGGATGAAAAACATGGTTTTAATGGGTGGGGCTAATTTCCATATATGGTAAAACCTTTAATAATCTTCTACTCAGAAGCTAAGCCATTGATTTCAACCAAATTTTACAGGAATGATCATTGGTTGGCCCTTTATCAAATTCTTTCACAGAATTTTGATAGGATGAGAAAAATGGCTGGAATGGGCAGGGCTAATTTCCTTACATAGTGAAACCTTTAAAAATCTTCTTCCCAGAAACCAGTTGATCGATTTCAACCAAATTTCACTGGAATGATCTTCTGGTGACATTTTTAGATTCCATCAATTTTAATTTTTATTCATCGAAAATATGGCTTTTATGGTTGTGGTTTATGTCCATAAATGGTATCCAGAGAAATTTTTGAACCACCATTCTTGAATGACAGATTTTTGCAATCATCTTGGTAGGGTGTTAAAATCTGAGACTTCAAGGTTTTCGTGTATGTATACTGGATTGACTGATTATTACCCAATTTTCAAGGAGACTGTTGTAACTTAGATTACACCAGTTAGTTATTTACACTAAAGTGGATTGCATATCTAATGTCTGCACACACTAAGAAAGGGTGTTCTTCTTTTCAGTTCTAAAAATAGATCAAGGAGATGCAATGATGCTAGAAAATGGTAGAAAGTAGGGTTTTTGTCTTCTTGGTTATTGCTCTTACATAGATAGGGAAGATAAAAGCTTATTACTACTAAGGGAAATGTGGATTATATATTTTAACCCATCACCAGACAACATAATATTAGACTGGTTCAGATTGAAAGCAGTTGCAGGAAACAATCTTAAATTGTTGGAATCAAGAAAATCTATCTTTGTCTTTTAGGACAAATAATATTGTTGACAATGAAGAAATTGCTTGTGACAAGTTAAAATTGACCCCAAAACCCATTACATCACGACAAAATCTTAGACTGGTTCAAGTTGAAAGAAGTTGCATATCTCAATTTCAAGTTGTTGAAATTTAAAAAACCTCTACATTGTAGGGTAGAAAACAAGTAATTTCTTTTATGTCCACAATGTTTTCCAAAGCTTTTTTTCTCGAGATGGTTAAATGGCAGGACTGAGTAGATAGTTGTTGTTCTATCTCATATGGTATTTTTACTTTCAAGTTCTTTAACCTTTCAATCAAACCTCAAGTTAAATCAAGCCTGAAATTGTAACAAATGTTGTTATAGCTTAACCCATTTCCACACAGTGACACTTTTTGATGTCCCTACAGAAATAAAATATGAGAAACAAATGTGTAAAATGAAGCAATTTTTTCTCATTTTCCACAATGTTTTTTCCCAGAAAGTTGAAAACAAGCTTAAAATTATCATCTGTGACTCCTTTCAATTTGGGCCAGTCTTAAATTTGGTTATCTGGTAATAGATTGAAAACTCTAAAATCAAGGATTGTTATTCATAATTCATTTTCATTGGAATTTGTGCCTTTTTCATCTGAGATTTATTACTAACCTCGACCCTTTAAAACATTACAGCACAGGCTCTGGTGTCTGCAGACAAAATGATTAATTAGAAAACAGATAGCATGTTTATATGTCAAACAACTGAATTAACTCAACACTTAACGTTAAACACATTCCCACACAATAAAATTTTAGACAGTTAAAATTAAAGAAAATATATTTCACATGATGAACATGATTCGGTTTATATTGAATTCCTGAAAATATCATTTGCTTGATCAGTACAATCAGGCCTGTGGAGCGATACAGGCGCTCAAGCGCCTCTAGTTTATCCTTCTAATTGTAAGTTTGACCTATGATCACTCAATCGAACCTGTATATCTATATCAGTATGCTCCATTTCAGTACATATACCCCCGCTTTCACTCGAACTTAATCTTCAACTTCCAAAACACTTACGAGGTCAGCGTTCAGAAGAGATTGGGAAAGCAATATAGAATAACATCTAATTTCTACTTGTTGATTTACGGTTAGATAAACTACTTATCCTTACACATGGCCGGAGCTGATAGATTTGTGTTTTTCTTCTTTATTTCAATACAATCTTATTGTGAAGATTAGCACCAGAAGTCAGCAAACCGTCAAAACAAAACGTTTATCTTAACCCTTGTCATGCTGAATAAAATCGGATTCAAAGAATACATTTAAATCAAGGACTAACAGTACTGCAATCCTTTTTGAGAGCTTTTATTTCTTTTAGAAAGAAATGCTGCTCAGAGGCTGGTTTTGTCTATATCTCCTGCCAATACAGGAATATTCCGGAATTAACATGACAAGGGTTAACTTTATTTGTGGCCCATCCGTCGATTCATTCTAGGATACCCTAGGGTCTTCATATTTGCTACGCTACATCGATGTAGGGTTCCTCAGAGGGAGACCCTGGGTCATCCGAGGATGCCGTAGATTCAAAATTTTGCTTTCTTTTTAAAATAATTTGTTCGTGGAATTTGCCCATTTTCTATCTCTTTACATTCTTTTGTTAGAAGTTGCATATACTTAACAAAAATGCAGATGAAATTCATATTTATATAGGAATAGTCGTCTAGTTAATTTCCGAATCAAAATTCCGCATGGAATTCCGAAAGGCTAAAGCGTATCCAAAAAAAACCAGGTTCAAAATCCAGTGGGAAATTACATAGAAAGATCAATAGATTGCATTTTCATAAGGTGCAGATAAACCAGACTTATAAATACTGCGGTATTTGACATACTATAAATATTTAATCCAACTCAAATGAGTGCTTTGAGAGAAGAAAATTGCCGAAGTATGGAAATTGGGGCCCAATGACACTGTATGAAGCCTCTAAGCTTCATTTCTCATATTTGATATAATCTAATACCAAAAAAGAGGAATATATTGAATATATTTACATGTACTTGTATTGGTCAGTTTTTGTTATACAAGAAGCGTACAAAATAGTTCTATATCTGTATTATCATGGAAATATGATTAAAACTTTTCAGTCGATCAGAATGCAGAAATTAAGATAAACGAAACTAGTATCGAATTATGTAGGCGGTTATAATAATATTATTGGTCGTAATTAAGAAAGGTCATTAAAACGAAGTGAATGTTTTCAGAGAAGATTTTTTGT
This sequence comes from Fragum fragum, assembly GCA_946902895.1. Lineage (NCBI taxonomy): Eukaryota > Metazoa > Mollusca > Bivalvia > Cardiida > Cardiidae > Fragum > Fragum fragum. The sequence goes on along the minus strand of OX336365.1, from coordinate 66,581,018 downwards.
AAAGCATTCACCATGTTCCACAACGTGTACCACCAATAAAAGTCTTTTTTTTTCAGGAATCTGTTAGAGGTCTGTTCAATGAATATTCCTTTAAAATCCGTACTAATCCAAAAAGAGCTTCGATAGAAGAGTATTTTTTAAAGATATTCTATTGTTTCCTATAGTTATGATATGTCCAATCCACGAAAGTCATATTTATTATCCAAGTAAAATTCCTTCAGTGGATTTAAGAAAATTCCACAACAGGAACACACCCACAAAATACATATTCAGAAAAGATGTTTTTAAGATTTACCTTTTGTCCCATATGTATTTGCCTTTTTAAATTTCACGAAAAATATTTGAAACGTGTCACCCAAGGAACATTCCTATAAGATTTGATAAAAATGTCTCATTGGTTTAGGAAGAGGGAGATTTGAAGAATGAGGGACATTCTTGGGTTATCTCTCTTAAATACTCTCAATAAATACTTTGGTCCTTATCAGTGTTTCACTCTGACTTTATCCTTAATTTCTTTGCACTGCCTAGTTTTTAAGTCAGCTGTTTATTGCAAACTTTAGTGCTGGAAATGTTCGTTACATCCTAAAAATACATTTCTATGTTATTTCTGAACCTTATACTTATACTTTTTAGAGTTTATTACCTATAACCAAACTTGAAAATGCAATTAAAAAATCGCAACTTCCCTATAAAGATCAAGGATAAAAACAAATGCAATGCAGTGAAAGGACCAATGTACAATTTGGCACATCTCTGATTTAATGGTAACAGAGCAAAGGGAAGATAACACAGGAAGGCTCCTTATTCAAAGTAGAAAACTGCCGCCCCCATATATAACGCTCAAATTCATTAGCCTATCAAAAAAGATAAGGGTAACAGAAGGAAAATTTCTGTAAAGTTTGACCAAAGAGGTTTAGGTGGAAATGCGGTACAAGGAAAGCCGAAAACTGCCACGCCTAATGGGTCAATCAAAATTCTGCAAACTTTTTTTTATATGTGTCACTAAAGGTACATTCCTGTAAAGTCAATTTGGCCAAGTAGTGTAGGCACTGTGCACAGCTGTATGTTATATAAAGTGTAAACATAACAGGAAGGCGACCGTGCAAGGTAGGTGTAGTTCGGTGTCATAGTTTTTCATCGATAACTTCAGTAATTGACCAATCGCAACTGTCAATCAAAGAACCAATCGACCAATGCCAATCGCCATTCATCAAGACCGTAAGTGAAATTTGAGCTCCGACATTGGCCGACATTTACTTGGAGCATTATTGTTGGTTTGGCAACTTAAATGACGTAACTACAGCTTATTCAAGGTTAAGGTCGCCAATCAACTATTTAACAGTTTTGTTTCATGTTATTGGCCATAAGTTTCGCAAATAGTTTAACCTGCTGTTGGAGTCGGTGGGCGTGACCAGGGAAGACGATGGGTAGGTCCAGCGACCCGGCAATGGGCCCCCACCGATATACGGAGTTCTTCCGAAAATTGCTCTTTAATTAACTCCCTTGATACTTCTGGGTAGTTCCTGTTTAAATTTCTATAAATAGTGTATACAGCTTGAGACTGAAATCGTCTGTTTTGAACAGAATCGGATATTTTTTAGTATTTCACACATAGAAATATTGAGTACTTTTGTAATACCTATGGATTACGAAAATGTTTTGGTAGTTTTTATTTACGTTGACAGATGTCCCTTTTTTAACAAATAACCAAGGAAGTCGGTTGACTTAGATAATTTGGAATTCATCTAGTTCTAAAGAATAAAATAATAGAGTTTAAATGTTTTGAAAAGGATTATAAACGCAAACGGTTAGGAAAATCAAACTTTTTCTCTTTAGTAAATGTGACAAAACTTTTTTAGTTACTTGAAAACAGTCTGTTTTTTTATTTCATATATATTTCCATTTTCAAGTATACATTGTATCATATATATCTATTTCTATATATAAATGTATTGTATCAACTTATTGTAATAACGTATTTAAAATGATTGCTTTACCTCCAAAGGTGTAGATTGATCTTGCAACACCTCTTGCAGTTCTTCTTATTGCGATTGATTTTTATTTCACTTTTCTCTCACTTTTTCTCGGTCACTGACAAGTTGACAACACAATAGGTAGATACTGATATTAAAATAATTCAAAAGCTCAAAGGAGCATTTCGTCGGTGAGCGTTGTAAGATTTTAAAGTATGGCTTATAATGTGCTGTAGTTACAGGTTTGTCTTACCATTCGGCGATATTATGGTAAAGTATACGGCGATGTAATAAGTAAAAAAATGACTGAAATACTGTAAAAAGTGGCATTAAATCCCATTCAATCAATCAATCTAAGTGATATGTTTTATGACGCTAATACATAAAAATGTTGATATGTAATGAAGACTATATTACCATTCAAAAGTAGATCAAATTGTATTTTTAATGTTTATAAGTATATAGAACAAGTATATAAAGACAAATAAAAACGTAAGTTATTGTTCGGGCTAACGAAATTTCTCAATGCTTTGAAATAAACTTATCTACAAGTTTAATGCAAAGAGGTACGCTTATTTCATTAATGAGGTGACAATATAGCCAGTCATACCTATTGATGTGATTGTTTTATGATAATTTTGTAATTTAAAGTGCGTAAGCTTTCAAATCAATGACCACGGAATTTTAGAGCAATCTCACGAATAAAGTGAAATTGTTCAATAGTTTTAAAAAGATACAAAAAGTCGAATTTTAAAGGTATTCTCGTATCTTTCTATTATAGATAGTGTACAAACATAGACCGGAACTGCCCAGAGTTCAAATGAAGTAAATGATCAAGTGGAGTTACTCCCTGTATCGGTAGGGGTCCGTTGACAATTTCTCCTCTCGATACTTATACCGTATTGAAAGGGATATATACTGAGGGAAAAAAGTTTAACAATTTCGTACGTTACAGCCAATTTCTCCGGTGTCTAGCTTTGGATTCAAACCATATTTTCACACATCGATCTTTTATGTGTTAGCCACAGTATGTAAAAAAATCATATGATTTCAAGGTCATACGTGTTTGTTGTACAGCGTCAAACATGGTAGGGGTAGGGAAGTAAAAATAACACAAAGATTTAATATCTTGTGTGTCCACCGTTTGCGCCAATAACGGCATCACAGCGTCTTTTCATGATGGAAATGAGCCCACGATTAATAGCCATAGGGATACGACCCCATTCCTGACGCAGAACACTTTCCAGGTCTTTAACGTTATTAACGTCATTCCTGTCTCTTACTCTCCTACCCAGATGGTCCCAAAGGTGTTCGATCGGAGACAGATCCGGTGATTTGGCTGGCCAATCCAACACATCAACATTATTAGTCTGTAAAAGGTCCATCGTATGCCGAGCGACATGTGGGCAAGGATTATCTTGCTGAAAAATGGTAGCAAGCCCTTGACGCAAGAACGGCAATACCACTGGCTGAACAATTTCGGTGCAGTATCGAACGGCATTTAAGTTTCCCTGAATAGCTACCAAGTCAGTCTTTCAACGGTATGATATACCATTCCCAAACCATGACGCTGCCGCCTCCAAAACGGTCATGTTGAATGACGTTAGCGGGATCCATCCTTTCGCCATCACGCCTCCAAACACCTACCCTTCCATCCGCAAACATCAAATTAAAACGGGATTCGTCTGTGAATAGGACCTGATTCCACATTCGTCTTGGCCATCGACGGTGTACCCTTGTCCAATTTAATCTTTCATGTCTGTGTGCACGTGACAAAGGAATGCCAATGTAAGGTCGACGTGCGCGTAAACGTGCCGAACGAAGTCTGTTTCTTACAATACGAGCACAGACCCGTGTTTCCGTTGCATTTCGGACCAAACCGGCTATACGAGTGCTATTGAGGAAGTGATTACGCCGTGAACACGTCACGATGTAATTGTCCTCACGTTAGGTAGTCTTACGTGGTCTGCCTGAACGTGACCAGTCTTTGACGGTGCCTAATTGACGATACTTTGTTCTAAGTCTTGAAATGGAACTTTGGCTCACGCAAAAATGTTGAGCCACTTCTTTTACCATCATACCACCAGCCAGCATACCGATGGCTACGTTCCGTTGGTCTAAGTTAAGCCCTGGGCGACGTCCCATTTGAATTTTTCTAAATGTTTTAATGAGTTATCTTGTTATTGATGCTTACCAATAAACTGGAATAGATATTGTGGATATAGACTTCACGTACATGCGGAAGCACGTGCAGAACGTGTTTCAGCAAAATTGCGTCAGACAGCCTTTAGAAGCGAGGAAAACATGCTCTTAATGCATAACTCGTTAGTCAGCTTTTAAAAATTGCAAACGAGACTGATTTTATAAGGTTTATACAAATACGTTGAAAAATAATGTAGGTCGAAAAAAATTGCTAAACTTTTTCCCTCAGTATATATATTTGTTCGACACTGGTATAATAGCAGTATGGATTAGTCAGGAAACGGAAAACGTTTTTTTGTCACTTTCACTGAAATAAACCTGAAAACTAGACGATTATTTTCAGGCTTTAAAAATGAAGGTGGTAGACCACAATAAAATGGAAATAAGGATGGTTTGAGCTAGACAGTGTTGCATGAATAGGGAAAAATGCTTTTCATAATCATCTCGTCGAAGATTTTTCTTTTATGTACATTAAACAGCGCATATCGTCGTTGTCGTTCTAAAACGTCGTAACTACAGCTTGAATCAAGCTGTAGTTACGTCGTTTTAGAAAGACGACGACGATATATTGATGATGGGTTATGACAACAATTTCTGCCATTGTCTATCTTAAATTTCAGTTTGATGTCATTCACCTGCAATTACTGTGAATTCGGCGGTTTATGGGTGATCTATCCTTTTCTCCCCGGTCGCGGCAAATACCCTTTCCGACATGTGTCTCCCATCTATGGGCGGATAATCGTAAACTAATTGGGATGAGCAGATGGACCTCAAAAGACAGAACTTGTCAACAGAAAATTGATCATTTCGGCCTGAACGATCTATTGTTTGACTACACCACATAAATAGTTCAGACATCTATGATTTTCCCATCAGTTGTGTCGAAACAAATAGGTAAGATAACGCTTCTGCTATTATCCCGAGAGACATAGAAATGGGTGAGATTTATAGCATGCTGACAGGGGTTATTCTGACTTCAGGAAGCGTTGAACACCTTGGCAATAACTTAAAATATATAGTTTTGTGTAGCTTCTATTATCGAAATCTCACTAGTCAAAGTTTATGCTTAACCCATTAGCACATGAGAAAATTTTAGACTGGTCCAAACGGAAAGAAGCTGCAGACAACAATTTCAAGTTGATGAAATTTCAAAAAATCTTTTCCTTCTTGGGCAGAAAACATTGTGGATAGTAACGAAATTGCTTGTTAAAAGAAATTTCTTAGTTTTCCACAATTACTTACCAAATCCTTTTTCTAGAGTGGCGTCAAAAGGCGTGATTAGGTGGGAATTCATTAATTCAGATAGTACAAACATCAGACGTGTCACGGTTTATGGTCTGTGGTATTAATACATACTGGTAGGCAATGTCGTACCCGAAAGATATTATTGAAATCATGATTCTTTGAGGTTGCGCTTTACTGATGTTGGCGTTTGTAAGCAGGTACATATACGAGCATCGAAACTATTTTTTCTTAATTTACTAGAAAATTATTGAGAAAAATCTTCCTGTCCCATCGGTACTCGACCGTTGTCCCAGTTGCTTACGGGGATAATCTTATTGAATATATGGGGTTTAACGCCAAGCTGAAAAATACTTCCATGATATCTCGACCTAAGAATGGCTTTCTGTCATTTCTAAAACTAGGACAACCACAAAATATGATCCGAGTCACCAGCTTCTAATTGACCAATCGCGGCTGTCAATCAAGGAATAATCCGACCAATGAAATTATTCATTCAGCCCGACCCTGAGCTTATCAACTTCAACATTTGCGCCATTTTCATTTTCCTTTATTGTTGGTTTGGCATCTTAAACGTCGTAACTACAGCTTGTTCAAGCTGTAGTTACGACGTTTAAGTCACCAACTAATCATTTACTTTTTTTGTTACATGCTGCTGGCCATAAATTTGCAAAATAACGCTGTTAAAAATCGAAGCGGAACTTCCTGTCTGAGTCATTGGGAGGGGCAAACGAAGTAAGTGGGCATGGTCAGCGATTGTTCAATTTCAGTTGGGCATGCCACTTATAATCAAAGAGACAGATAAAACATGCTGCAGGTGTAGAAAAGAATTTTTTCCGGGCCGGACTCACAAGGAAATATAGAACTACCTCAAATATGCTTTATATCTATACTCCTTTTATCACAGTACATGAAATAACGACATTTTTATTTGGTTTCGAGATAGACTATCTAACAAACGAGACAGAAACAACAAAATATTTTCTTTCGCCAAATCCTTTTTGCTGGTAGTTGTTGTTGAATGGATAGCATATTGCGTTGTAACAGTTGTGACAAACATAATATGTTAACACTAGCTGATAAAAGTATAGATTCAACGATGAAAGAAATGATATAACTATTTCAACTATTTAGGTGTATGAACTAATAGAAATCTAGAGCCAGCATTGACCAGCATGATTTTGTTCTAGCCAAATGAATATATACATGGCATGCATCTACAGCCAAGGACATATTCTTTAACCCTTTTCCGCAGATCTAGTTGTCCAAACCTAAACCAAAAGTATTTCATGGTTACTCCGCAACTGTTTAAATGACAATGTTAATATTTGGCATGTAGGTTTATATTAACAACATGCGTCACATGACGTCAATGTCATAATTAAAAGTATACTGTATATGTCATATTTCAAAATCATATGCTGTTTTAGGCTAGTGTTTCAAAAGCACACCCAACTTGTCTTTTTTAATTACAATCTATTCAACACCCAACAATAGACCCCGTGAACCATCCTGGTATGATCGTGTTTTTGACGCAGTTATAGAAAAGCTCTTTAATGATGTCAATTAGATTTGTGATTATATTTACAGTACAATGCCTTACATCTTTAAATCGTACTTTTTCAATTTGGGAATTGTTTATATCGTGGTCTGCACCCTTCAATTAGGAACAGCTTAAAAATTCGTCGGGTAACGGCTTAGGCTTGTGAATGGTATAACACTGTTAGGCGTCAAGAAAACATGTTACCTTTCTCGACTTAGCCATACAGCTGGGTTTTGTGTTTAAACTCGTCATAAACTTTGTATTTAATTAGAACTAAACCGTACAGAAAATACCGAGTCCACACCATCGTGTATAACCACACCGGACTTTGGTCTTTAACCCTTTTTATAAATTTTAAACTGGTTCAAATTGAAAGAGGTTGAAGACAACGACGAAAACTGTATGCAATTTAAAATGAAATCGTCCAATGTGGTAAAAAATATTGTGGGAAAAAGAAGAAATTGCTTGTTACAAGCAATTTCGCATGTTTCAACAATATTTTCTCAAATATAAATTACAGCAACGTTAAGTCCCGGGTTAGTACAGGAAAGGGTTAATAAACACAACCTTGTCATCCCTTTCACTGTACACCAAATCTTGTTGTCGTATGTTTTGTTTCTGGCTTCAAATTTGAATTTTATGGATTAGACTAGAACACACTAGTAGTGTGCTAGTGTGTATCAAATGATGTAAGTTTCTTGTTTCAAATTTGAATTTTATCGATTAGACTAGGACAACATATATATAGTGTGCTACAATACAGTACAAGTGTTGTCGTCTAATATGATAACATGGATTAAAGTTTCAAGTGACAAACCAGTGAAAAATGATAAGAAATACCACTAAATAATGATCCAAATATCGAATCGCTGGTCCCGCCAATTACTCCGCTTGTCATACTCACTGACACTGACAGGAAGTAATGCTATTATAATTAACGGCGTTATTTAAGTCCAGTGACATGTAATATGAAAGTAAAACGGTTAATTGTCGGCCTAAACGTCGTATTTACAGATTGAATAAGCGTTGGCTACGACGTTTAAGCCGCAAAACCAACAAAAAACGATTCACAAAATGTCGGCAAATGTCGGATTTAAAATTACAGATTGGCCGTTTTGTAGAAACATGGATATCAGTGAAAGAAACAGAATTAATAAGTATTCGCATGTTTCTTCATGACACAGCATATATATTGACATTGGGCAACCAAATTACCGTAAGTTAAAGTTTATTTTCAACATGTTGCTATCTGAAAGACGAGATGCCGTTGTAAATTAGTCAAACAGATGCTGTTTAGCCATTGCCAAATGATAAGTTTAGATTGGATTAGGGGTGGGAAATGGAAATAAGAGATATTTTATCTATTTTTTGCGTTATCCCAGGTTTTATTGTGGCAGACTCGGTAACAGATAACACGTAGTGACATATTTATGTTTAAATGTGTTTCTAAAATAAAGTTTTACCATGCATTGTCATTCATCTTTTGACTCCGCTGTTTTACGCCCTCCAAGAAAAATCTTTGGAAAACACTGTCGAAAATGAAGGAATAGATTGTACCAGACAAATTTCTACTTTTCCCACTATGTTTTCTACCCAGAAAGAAACAGATTTTCAAAATGACATCAACTATGAATTATCGTCTGAAACTTCATTCAATTTGGATCAGTCTAAAATTAAGTAGTGTTGGAATGGGTTGACTGAATAAAGTCTATCTAAGAACCTACTTTCGTGTATGACAGGTGGACTTTGTAGCACTTTTTTAGTTTTGTGGTCACCAATATTTTAAATGCTTTAAGTACTCCTGTCGCCGCTTTGAACAAAATGTGATGTCCTTTGTCGAGAGGACGAGCGTCGGGTTCCCGTTGAAGAGGCCCGAATTTCGATTCCCCGGAGCAACTCTTGATCCTAGATCAAGATTTAAGTACAATTATCGCCGCTGTTAATAATTCAATGTACTTATAGTACTGACGGCCAGGAAATTACGGAAATAGTAAGGTACAAATGCTAAGAATTTGCACAACTAGGCAGAATTAAAAGATTTGCAATATTAACCTTCGTCGTTTACAGTTCAATAAATGGTTTTAGAATTATTCTAAATTTTGTGTGTTCAATCAGGGCCCAAGATTATAAAACTTCTTCGTACTCAAGAGACAATTTGACTTCGACTTCAGATCATAGATGCGTTTCTGTAGAAATTATATCGTAAATGCGTAAAAGGGTGGTAAATTGTTACTTGCAACAGTTGATATAAATAAGAAATAGAATATTTGTCCGAATTTGAAATTTGGGTAAATTCTCAATTGAGTAAGAAGAAGATGTATGTGTTATACACCAATACCCCCGCCACTACCATTTTTCTGAAACTGTTGTTTGATACAATATGGAAATCAGAAGTAAAACCAATGTTAAAGTTAAATTTTGCACATATTTGACCTTGACTGATGACCTTGAACAATTCAATGGCAGTCCCAAACGATAGTGATTTGAGTAATTTTCATTGATATCCATATTAAGCGTGAACTTCTTTGCTAAATAGGTGGAATATGGTATTGAAATGGTTCGTGGTAGTATTTCTTTCGCCGATTTTCTTAAATAGGTCTACTTTTACAGCGGATACAGTGATTTGATAGGTGGCCTCCAAAGGCCAACAATTTTTGCCTGAAAGAAGATCCGCACTTATAGTCGCTGGAGGCAAGGAAATCCTTTACAAGGGGTTTCCTGGCCTAAATGTGGTGTCCTTGGTCGAGAGGTAGAACGTCGGCTTCCCTATCAAGACGTCAAGAATTCGATTCCCGAGAACAGCTTTCGATCTTGGATCTGTCATTGGCCATCAAAATAATGGTGTACTCTCCAGGAAGCAGACTCGAGAGAAATTAATCTATGTTGGAAGAACTTGTTTCCAAGTCGATGTACAAAAAAGCTTTGAACCCTAACCTATCAACAAAAATCGATTGACCAATCAAAACTTTCATTTTAGCCGGAAGTGAACTTTGAATTCCGACATTGTTGTGAATCATTACCTTGGTTTGGCGAGACAAACGTCTTAACTACAGCTTACTACAGATTTTTATACCTGTTGTTGTCACGTTTAGGTCGCCAACACACGAGTTGCCTTTACTTTACATCTCTAGCCACTTTTTTTTCCAAGTAATGTTGTCTATCACCTCAGTCTAACTGCCATGTAAGAGGTCAGTGGGCGGGGCCAATGATCTGCCAATTTCGATATCATGATTACTAGGCCCTTGTCAATCAAAAGGGTAATTCATGAAAAAAAATCTTCTTCAGACATTACTCTGTGTGTAACAATTGGACAAAACTCAAATCCTTGTTTAAGCCATTCCCAGATAATGACGTTTCTTGATGCCACCTAAGAAAAAGAGCTTTGGAAAAACATTGTGAAAAATGAAGTATTTGCTTGTTACAATCAGTTCCTTCATTATTCACAATAATTTCTACCCAAAAATTAAAATGAATTCCTAACTTGTATCAACTTAAAATTGTCTTCTGCAACTTCTTTGAATTTGGATAATTCTGAAATATTATTGTCTTGTAATGTGTTAATTGCTGATTAAATGGCGTCTGCTACATAGTCTATGCTTACTCATAAGCCCTTTCCCACTTTTGACGCCTCCAAGAAAAAAAAGGAAACTTAAGAAAACATCGTGGAAAATGAAGAAATTGCTTGTTACAAGCAATTTCTTCATTATCCACAATGTTTTCTACAAAGAAAGACAACGATTTTTAAAATTTCACCAACTTAAAATTGTCGTGTGCAACTTCTTCGAATTGAGACAAGTCTAAATTTTTGTGGGGTAGGAATTGACTAATTAAGCGTTTAGGAAAAGAGCTTTCGAAAAATGTGTTATGGGTTATGCCAAAGAGGAAAATATCGTAAAAAGTGATTTATCACAAGAAATCACGTATCACAGAACTTAGTAAAATCTCGCCTTCTCATCAGGTGTATTGTTTATCGAGATAAAGAGAACATTTTTCTGTTTTCGTGGAGTTATGAAACGATAAAACTAATTACAGTGATTAGTTTTTCGTTTCATACCTCCATGAAAAACAAAAACATATTCTCTTCGTTTCTTATAATCAATTGACATCAAGGGAAAAAACAATTTTACAAATTTTGATACATTTTTATGGAACTACTTTGTGCGCAAGCATACAAAAAAGCTACGTGCTGATTTTTTTGTTCGTGGAGGTATGAATATTTATTTCGGCCAATCAGAATGCTTGATTTTGATAAACGAAACTTAAAGTTAAATTATTTGATAATGAACGTATAAAAAGGAAGTATATGACCATTCTATATTCAGAAAATCTACCAAGAGCGTAAATGTTCGATCCTTGTCATCCTGCCCATTCCGCGCAGTCTGTCCATGATCGATACTATTCGCACTTCCAAGAATATTCCCCCCCCCCTCGCTTCGCAAATATTTTTTATCAAAAATTGGCGTGGTTACCCGGAATAAGGTGAACGAATTTCTATTAAAATGATTTTGTCGTTTTTGCTTTTGGTGAATCGCTGCTCTCGAGCGGTTTACCAATCAAATCCTTAGGGAGCCATCGTGTTAATTATTATCTCAGACACTTAAATTGAATAATTGCGACGAAAAGCAACCAACACGACGTAGCTACAGCTTATTCAAACTAACATTACAACGTTTACGTCGTCTACAAACACAATGTGGTTAGAAAAGCATAGCGGCTAATGGCCCGTTTGTTCTTCAATTTCGGCAGTATTTGCGAGAGTGGTCTAGCCTGCGGAAAACCGAACACGAATGTGACGGCTCAGAACAAGGACACAAACATTAACTCATTCCCGTTCAATCCCTTGTTTTTACGTTCTGTGACTTTGTATTGGAGAAAAAAATGGAAAAAAGAAAAAACTGCTTGTAACAAGCAGATTTTTCTTTTTTAACAATATTTCTACCTTACTGGATAGATTTTTCTCAAGTAAAACCCACTTCAAATTTTCGTCTGCGAAACGTTTGAATATGGACAGAGCACAAAGCTAAAAAAGAATGAAGCCGTTTTTAAAATAGCCCTTTTAACACGTAGATCAAAAATATGTAGAACTATGAATTGCTTAACCCTTTCCCGTTTTGCAAAATTTTAGACCTGTCCGAATTCAAAGGTTTTGCAGACGAAAATTTAAAATTTAAAGTGGGTTTAATCTGAAAAGTAACCATTCAGTAGGGTTGAAAAAATTGTGGAAAAGAAGAAATCGCTTGTTACAAGCAATTTCTTCTTTTTCTACAATATTTTCCCAATTATAAATTCTAAGGGACGTAAGTACCAAGCAAGGATTGTACAGGAAAGGGTTAAGAATTACATAATACACTCCATGTAATGAGTAGGCCTATTCCATATTGGATTAGGGAAGGGGGACAAACCCTACTAATAGACAGACTTCGTCCTAACTTCTTATTCCCCGTTAATGGTCAATCGGAAATTCCAGCGGTCAATTTTTCACCGATTACAAAGAAAAATGATATTTGAGCGCGTGCGTGACATTTCCAACCATTACTCATGGGCGCCAAGTAAAGACTCAGAACAGCCTGTGCATCCGCACAGTCTGATCAGAGTCTTCACTCTGCGCTCTGTAGATAGATACTGACCTAAAGCTTCTTTAAACAATCAGCGAATATTCTAATTGCCCCGAAATGGCTGTCCAGGGTGCTCAATGTGTGCGAGCCACGCACCTGCGAAATTGTTGGAAATGTCACGCACAGGCTCATTTAAGTTTAACCTCTTTCTTCCAATGCATGAAAGGGGACCACGGGAAAAATACGTGAGCCTAATCGGCGGTTCTCGGCTGTTAATCAAAATAACAATCGATCAGTCAAATCATCCACTAAGACCGGAAGTGAACTTTGAACTCAAACATTGGCCTACATTTATGTGAAGTACTTTTTTTTGGTTTGGAAACTTAATAAAGTTGTACAACGTTTAGCTTGCCAATCAATTTACCTTTTCTTCATTTGTAAATGACCATACATTTTTCAAAATAAACGTGGCTTAATATCTAAGACGAACTTCCTCGCCAGCGATATTTAAAATCTTAAAATGGAAAGTACTACACAGCTTAAGTTCTAAACACGGTCGGTATTTTAAAGCCCGCGCAGATAGCGGTGTTTAGATGCTCTCATTTTCGAGAGGATCCCCTTTTAGCATGATAGTTCACCATTTGTCTAATGTAAATTTTCTGAATCTAATGACAAACCAAATTCCAAGTGGTTTAACGAAATTTAGCCAATAAAAGGAGATATTTTTATAAATGAACATTCAAATTCTACAAAAGGCACTTTCCTTCCACAAAGAAGACTGAAATCAGACTAATAATTATAGTTACAAAGCTTTTTTTGAGAAATATCATATGGAATTCATATATTCAAATTCTGTCGTTGGGCGAGGAAAATGACGTAACTATAGTTTTATTCGAGCTGTAGTTAAAATTTCTTGCACACCAAACGACGATATGAAGTTTCATCTAAGTTAGACCAGAAGTTGTTGGCAAATCATTCGATACGAACGAACGGAAAACGGGCGGATCCACAGAGTGGCGACTACAAGCTCGTCTAAAATCACTACTCTTCCCAGGAACATACCAGTATTCAGCTTTGACTCTGAATGCATTGCCCAAGCACATACCCATGTGCGCGAACATTGCCTATTCTAAGAATTTGAGTCCACCGCCTTATTAACTGATCGATCGCTAGCCCCGCCCACTTACTACTTTTGTCACGCCCATTGACTCCAAAAGGAAGTTCCGCTTTGATTTTAAACGTCGTTCTTTTGCAAAACTTATAGCCAGTAGCATTTTACAAAAAAAGTAGAATAGTTGGATGGTGAAATAAACGTCGTAACTACAGCTTGATAAAGCTGAAGATACGACGTTCAGGTCGCCAAACCAACTTAAAAGGTAAACAAAAGTGGCGGCCGATGTTGGAGTACAAAAATGATTTCAGATCTAAATGAATGATTTCATTGGTCGACAGGTTATTTGATTGACAGCCAGGATAGGTCAACTGAGTCACTCTGGAGTGAACTTTCACTTGTATGATTAGACAAAAGTGCTACGGTTTCGAGATGGTGTTCAAAGTAAGTGAACGTCAAAATATTTACGACATGGACAATCGGAGATCATCAACTTCAACAACGTTTGAGAAATTTGCAAATACGGATCTCTCTCTCTCTCTCTTTCTCTTTCTGTCTATCTGTCTGTCTGTCTCTTTCTCTCTCCCCCTCTCTAAGGATTTTATTACGGGTTACAGAACAAGGTCAGAGGGTCAAAGGCATTGTCTCAAAGGAAACCCCATCTCCTGATAAGTGCATGTGTAAAATATGAGTCCCCTAGCTTGATAACTGACCAAGATAGAAAATTCTTAATTTTTAAACTTCTTTTTAACTGCAGGGTTCATACAGACAATGCCAAGTGAAATTCAAGGACTTTTTAAGGACTTTTCAAGGACAAATCTTACCATTTTCAAGGACTTATTATTCAGTAATACAAAGGTGCCGTAGATCGATAATTTGTTTACCCAACAACCAGTCAAGTGCCAATCCCCACGTGACCCTAATTTGCAGTTTACTGCTAGCCATAGTTTGAGTTGACCGAACTTTGGGTATTGAGTTTTGTAAACTATTTGCAATGGAGGATCGGTTTGACTGAAACACGTTCAAAATGGACATCTAATACTGCCCCAATTTAAATTGCTGTTACTCGTGAAACAAATTTCTTTTACTATAATATGGGATGGGCATATAAATCGAGACATGAACAGACTTCAGTTGCCGTTCCTAGAAAGTCGGAATAGCTCAGCACAACGCTTTTTTAAAATTATTTTTCACAAGTGAGCGCGTGAGGCCCGGTTTGAAATTTGTAAAAAAAGTCGCTTCGATAATATGTTTTATATTTTTTCATTCACGATAAAAACGTAGCCGGTAGAATTCAAATAATAAGTGGAAATCTGCAGAAAGCAGATAATTTGAATATAAACAAAATCAACTGCATAATAAAATCACTAGTTCTGTCAATAAAGTTAGAGAAACAAGGAACCAGGAAATCTTACTTCAGGGGCGGAAAAGATCCGAATAACAAATTGCAAATCAACTACAATTCATAAATGACCGAGATTTGCGCACAAATTCTACTCTGGAAAAATAGTGCAACACGTGGGCGACCCACTCGAGTTTGTCTCGTCGGTCTTTTTGATGTACGTCACGACCCTGCAATCCCATAGAGTAAAATGGACTGACCCGACGTTTTTGTGACGTCAGCTGTGTTTTTCCATCAACAAAGGCTCGTGTTGATAGAATCGCTATGACTGTGTTAGATTAACAGAGCTTTGGATAACTTGCTGATGAAAAAGTACATCATTGCTATAATTAAATCAGCAGCGGGGGAAGTGGCATTGTCCCGGACCGATTTAAATTTCCAAATTTTCGATAGGAAAGATCTAGGATGGTTACTTTCTTCATAATTTGGTTTTCTTTTTCGTACGAATCGGGGCGTATTGGGAGAAAAAGATTAACATGTTTTCTGTCAATTCTACGTGATTCACGTACGTTTCTACTTTTCGGACACGCTGCGGAGTGCGGCCACCATTTCGCAAGGGAAGCAAATCAAATTCTACATTATGGCTCTCTCGCCGATTTTTTTTCTATTATAATTCAAGCGTGCCAAAATTCTTTTTAAATGGTCACTTTTGATTTAGAAACCCAAGCTATCTGCTTGGAATACCGGAAAAGTGGAATTCAAGTGCTTTTCAAGGCCAATGGCTATTTTTCAAGTGCTTTTCAAGGCAAATTTAGTTTTCAAGGGCTTTTCAAGACAGCCCTTCATTTACAAGTACTTTTCAAGCCTGTGCGAACCCTGAACTGGTTAAACATCAAAGTCACAAGATCAATATCATTGTCTCAAATGAAAGCTCATTTGAAAACAATTAGATGTTTTACAGAGTAAAACAGATATAAAAGCCAAAGGTTGTGATTGGATGACAAAACTTAATGCCATCTTCTGCAATATTCCATGGGGTTTCTTTCATGACCATACAGTCTAGTATCTGATAGCTGACCGTCACCCTACATTGTAAAAGATATTCACCACATGTTTAATTTTCATTGTAGTAGCTTGACCATCACAATCTGATATTGAAGTAAAAATCTAAATAAAGCCTTTTCGAGAGGGCGACTACCCGTCACTGGTAAGGAAAATTTGTGATGGTTGATCACAACAAGTACTGAATGTTTAGGACACTTTGTAAAACCCTAATAGGCTTAACCCTTTCCCGTTTCTCGAAATTTTAGACTTGTCCAAATTAAAAGAGGTTGCAGATGACAATGAAAACAGGATGCCATTTGAAATGAAACCATCCTGTGGGGTAGAAAATATTGTGGAAAAAGGAGAAATTGCTTGTTACAAGCAATTTCTTCTTTTTCCGCAATGTTTTCTCGAGTATAAAATCACAGGAACGTAAAACCCCATCTCCCACAATGTTTTCTCGATTATGAAATTACAGGAACGTAAAATCCCGTATTTGAACGGGAAAGGGTTAAAAAAAAAACGTGATGGAAAAGTGCATTCCGGAATTACGTGCAGGTATATTGTTACCCTGAATTACATACCACTTTTATCTACAGGACAATGCATTTATTGACATTTAAAACATTTTCTTAACACCCCATAAAGGAGTGTGGGTCATCGTTTCCAACAATAAATCATTATTGGCAATGAAGTGACGCAAGATTTTGATTCAAGTTGAAGAGATTTTCATAAGTTTAATGTTGGTGTAAAAAAAAAAACAGATCAGGGGTTTTGACAGGGGATACAATTCATTTAGTTGGAAATATTACGATTTACCATCACAACAGGTGATGGTTAGCCATCAGACACTAGACTGATCGGGCATTTATTGTTAGTTTGAGAAAAAAAATGAGCAAAATTTCAACTTCTAGATTGTTAACAAGGCCCCTTTACCCATGATATAATTCAGAATGTGTCTATATCTAATAGGGTTCTACCTCATGACTACATAAACATTTCAGCAAGCTTGAGCCACAACTGTTATCTCTTGAGTGATAACGGGCACTTTTTTAATTAATGCTTCTTTTCCTTTGACATCGGCCAGAATGTCACCAAAATCAATAGGCTTCTTCCTCATGACTAGACAAACGATTTCAGCAAAATTGAGAAAGATTGAGCCAAAATTGTGAATTATTGTGTGGCATCACTTAAATGTTGATGTCTCACAATCAAGTATCCCAAAAGCTCACCATGAGCATGTTGTGCTCCAGCGATCTAAATACAAGCCCCCTAGGTTGATAACTGATCAAGATAGAGAAGTTTAAGTATATAACAACATTTAAACATCAAGGTCAAAGGGCCAAGGTTATGGTCTCAAATGAAAGTCTATGTCCTGATGAGTACGTGTCAAATAAGAGGCCCCTTGGTTGTAAACTGACCAAGATAGAAAAAATAAAATTGTTTTTGTTGATGTTTTATTAACCACTTACAGGTCAATGGTCACAAGGTCAAGATCATTATCTAAAATGAAGCGGTAAGTGCATGTGTAAAATGTGAGTGACCTATGTTGATAGAAAAAGTTTAAGTTTTTGGTTAGCTTTTTGTAAGGGGCTAAAGGTTAGTGTGACAGCCTCAAATTAAGGCTTATCTTAGGCTTATCTTAGTGAGTGCATTTGTGAAATATGACCCCCCTATCCCTAGTTATAACAGATATAATCAAAGTACTGAAAGTAATGTTAGCTAGCAAAGCATTGTTTTGTTCAGTAATCTTCTTTGTCAAACGTATCATAGTGAAGAACAGTTGTGGAAAACAAAGTGGAAAATTAAGAAATTCTTCATTTTCCACATTGCTTTCTACGTAGAGAGATAAATAATTTAGAATTAACAACAATTTGAAATTGTCGTCTGCAACTTATTGAATACTCTGATCAGAGTCATTGTGAACACGATGTACTCAAGTGAGCTAAAATACCTAGTAGATGACCATGCAGACAGAGATTGAAATTTAAAAGAACTAATTTTTTATGGCGTAGGCATATAAAGAATATAGTGGTTAAGCCTCCAGTGGCGGTTTGCACTCGTTGAACTTTGAGACGACCTCAAATTTTGTCCGTTAACTTAAGCTATCAAAGCTGACGCTTTGCTAGCTAAAAATCTTAACCAAGCTGGACGCTGAAACAGAGGGCATGATTATAGCTCTTCCGAGACTATCAGCCAGGGCTAGCTAGAAAGTAACTATCCTATTTGACAGAGAATATTGTGTAAAAAGAGATAGCTTGATTCAAGCAATTTCTTTTTTTCCATAATGTTTTTCAAGTATAATATTATAGGACATAAAATGGAAAATGTGAAGGCCCCCCTTTTTTCCTATTGATCCTCCTGAATGTTGAATAGGAATCTCCATAAAAACCAAAGAAAGTGGTACAACTTGTTTTCACAAGAGCGTAAACTTAAAGGAGATTTTAGAGACCCTTCTAACATTTTGTGCAAGGTTTAAAGAATCCACAATTTGTGTTACTTATCAGAGAAAAGAAAGTATGAACCAACTACCAGACAACAAAATGTTAGACCAGTCTAATATAGAAAGTTGCAGATGACAATTTTAAGTCGATGAAATTCTGTAGAAAAAAAAATGTCATTTTAAGAAGAAAAACATAGTGGATAGTGAAGAAATTGCTTGCTACAAGCAACTTCTTTGTTATCAATTGTGTTTTTCATAGCCTTTTTCTTGACCAGCGATAAAAAGCGGGATTGTGTTGGTATGGGTTGAAATTAAATTAGCCCCTTTTCTGTAGCTTTTTAACAGATCCGCTTCGATTTTAACCTGTTCCCACACAATCCCGCCTTTTGACACCCCTAGGGGAAAAGGCTTCAGAAATTGCTTTTTAAAAGCAATTTCTTCATTAATGATTATCCACAAAGTTTTCTGCCCCAAGAGACAGTGATTTTTAACCTTTCATCAACTTGAAAGTGTCTTCTGTAACTTCTTTCAATTTTGACAGGTCCAAAAAATTTCCATGTGGTAATGGGTTAAATGAAAACAGCCAGTGACTTTTTGAAGAGAATAAGATATACATTGTCGACTTATTATGAAACTAGAAATGTGTCGACACGCTTGATCCCGCTTAAGTGCTTATCGCATGATCTTTAGATGGTACCTAGAACTTGGAAATATCCAATAAATTGGAACGGGGTTTGATGCCAATTTTAAAAGTATTTCAGCCATATCGTGGTAGCTGGAGCACCAAACCATGGACTCTCGGTATTTCTCACACCGGTACTAGCACTAAATCCTTTGAAAGCCTCTAGCTGCTCATACCACTTAGGTTTACGATTATCATCCATTAGTTGAAGATAAATGTCAGAAGCGAACGGGGTCCAAACTCTGGTCCTCATGAATGAGAGTAGAATGCACTGCCAACTGCACCGTGAAAAGGCCCTATTATCCAATAAAACTCTATGCATGTCACTAGAACTCTATAAGGGAACAACTGTGCCAAGTTATTTTGAAATGCATGCATATATTCTGGTTGAAAACTGGACACGCCAACACACCGACGTACGGAGGTAACTCTGTATAGCCCTCGCCATTAAATGGTTGGGGCATAAATATAAATGAATGTTTTGAGAGTCAATCTAGGCCTGCTTTACCTGTGTATCAAATGATCATCTTAAATTTCAAAAGGCATGCTCCTTATGATCCTTATTTATCCTGCAAAAATTCTATCAAAAGGTTTGGACTTTATTGCACTGGTAATCCAGAATGTATTGATCCCCGCTGACTGAATTTCAGACTTGTCCGAACTGACAGCAGTTGCAAACAATATTACAAAAGGCAAATTGAATTGAACTAGAAGGTCATACAGGGACAGCGTATTGAGCCTGCTAAATATTTGGCCCTGAGCTGTGACCTTACACCAAATTGGACATCTGTTCATAATAAAGAACAATTTGAAATTCATGCACAAGATATGCTCTTGACAAGCTTAATTTGAACATCTTACCTTCAGCTTGACCCTTGATCATGAAGGTATCTACACATTTGTTTCAGATAGCACATAAACTCACGACAGAGAATAATTGTGCCAATTTATTGTGTAATCCGTCCATTGATATAGGAATTATGATCCAGACAGACTGACAAACTTTTTTCAAGTGACACTTTTCTCTCAATAGAATAAAATGGGCTCAATGAAAAGCTTTTTCTTCTTTGTTCAATGTTTTCTGCCAATTATTTGACACTTATTTTCGGAAATATCACATTTTAAAATGTCATCTGAAACTTTTTTCAATTTGGACCAGTCTTAAATTTGGTCGTTTGGAAATGTGTAAGCAAGAACGTGTTGAGAGAAAATTTCATGAGGCCCCTGTTCCTGTGGCTTATATCCATTTTTGAAAGGAATCTTAACTCTCTTCTCCTTTTCTGCATAAACCTGCAATTACACAAAGCAGTGAATTTGTATTTAAGGAACATTATGGAAAAAGAAGAAGTTGGATGTTACCAATATTTTTTACCCGATTGAATGGTTTCATTTCAAATGTATCCAATTTCCATTGTTGTCTGCAACCTCTTTTAATTTTGACTAGTCTGGAATTAAAAAAAAGAGGGCTGTTGGCCCTGGAGCTCTCACTAGATATGAGGAATCTGTTTCTTTTATTAGTCTTATTCAATTTTAAGGTTAGGATTATGATACAAATGGACTTAAGGACTAATATGAAAGGAGAACAGTTTTTCAATGCGGAGAGTCCATGGGTATATAAAGTCGAAGAACTGATGCTTTTATTTTTGTCAGCCCGATTAGCTCAGTTGGTAGAGCACTTGACTTCAAACCTCAAGATCACGGGTTCGAGCCCTGGGCTGACCATATCAACTAACAAACTAATTGTCTTTCGGATGAGACGTTAAACCGAGGCCCCGTGTGACGATGCTATCCATCGAGCACGTTAAAGAACCAGGCGGAGCTCTCAGCAGTTTCGTCCTGTATCCTTGCACTATCCCCCGTAACAACTAACCGTCTTCTGGGGCGTCGCTCATATGGGCATGTGCTACGGTAGCGACGATAAATAAACGGAAATACGCTTTATGCTAAACATCCCGACGGCCAACTGGATCACGACTGGAGAAGATTTAACATTTTTCCATGGCAACTAGAGTTCATCCACTAGATTTCTATCATTTTAGCTATTGTGAGAGAGGATCATCTAAAAAACATTTCTGCCAAATTTTGTTGAAAGTGGTCCTTTAATTTGGGATCGTTCTTTATTTCTATATGAACCCGACCCCTTTGAGGCTCCGCCCCTTGGGAACAGTGGGTAATGATTTTAACAATTTCAATACACATGTACTGATGTTTCAAGCAAACTAACAAGACTCTACCCTTTCCGAATGAGGAGATTTTTAATATTTTTTTTTTGAAAAATTCACTTTTGTTGCCATGGCAACCTCGGTTTTCAACGGATTTAATTTCTCCCGATTTTTTATTTTATATAGGGCCACCTAAGAAACATGTCTGCAAAAATTTGGATCAAATTGGCCAAATGGTTTGGGCTGAAATGTCGTTTAAAAATCAGTATTTCTTTTTATTTATTTCTTTTTATTTATTCCGCCCCTGTGGACCTGGGGGTAATGATTTTAGTAATTTTCAAAGAGGTCAATATACCGATGCTTCATGTAAATATCGAGGATCTAATTTTTTCAAATTTGTTTGGACGGAGATGTTGTTTAGAGAAATTGTTGACGGGTGACACACGCCGGCCGTACAAAAGGTGAACACAATAGTTAAGATGAGCTCAAAACGGGAATGGGTTAATATAAAACAAAAGATGAAAAGAAGAGAACCATGGAGGTCCTGCAAGATTCATTTGTCAAATTTCGATAGAATTCCATTAGGCAATGCTTTCTACAATTCTAAATGCTCTAGGTTGACTACTGGCTTTGAATAAGTTTTTGTTTTAATTTTTCCTACTTTAACTATGTAATATGTCCTAGAACCAACAATTTAGATAATTTACTGATTAAAGTTTTATTTTCAGTACCGTAAGGCAACAGTGCATGGAATATTTAGGCCTTTAGGATTTTTGGAGATGATTTTCAGAGATATCATTGATTAGTCTGTCTGTTGACGAGGAACCAACAGCATAAAATTAATGTTGATCCCATAGTACTATAAATCAAGGTATTCAAGACAAGTGAAATAAGATGCTTTTGCAAATGAAATTAACAAGCACTGTGGCTTATTCTGTAGGGACATAAAATATGACAAAAATTAGCCTCCACTCCCTTTTAACAGCCACATCGATCACTATTCTTTGAAGGAGTCCGATAAAGGGTCACCAAAGGATCATTCAAGCGAAATGTGGTTGAAATCGGTGTAACCGAGGACGATTTTACGTACCACTTTACCGATAGAAACATACATCACCTGAACATTACGCTGCTGTCTTTCAGTCAGTAGATACAATGTTTATAAATAGATGAATAGGAACCATACCACAGCAACAGATCTTCTGGCAACAAACGACGCATCCCAATGACTTGTCAAACATGGGAAAAAATGATTGCAGGGCCAGGCTTTGATCTCATGACCAATAGATCAAGAACCCAGAATGGTAACTCATTGTGCTGGACTTTGAATAATCGCATAGTAATTATCGTAAAAATTTTGACAGGAGTTCCATATATAGTGTTCCTGCTTAAAACAAAAGGCCCTTTAGGGCCTGAGAAGCTCTAATGGGTTTCAAGTTTACAGTTAAATATTAGACCCATTCCCCCAGTGAAGCCATTGGACGCCCCAGAGAAACAAGAGGACCATGATGGTCCTAAATCGCTCACCTGAATCATCTGCTCTCAAAAAATGCACCTGAATCCAAATAATTATAAGAGCCGCATGAGCATCTGATTCGCTCCAGCGGCCTGAATTTATTTATCATTCCTAAAAAGTTTTCACCATATATGGAAATTAGCCTCGCCCATCAAAGCCATTTTTTTAATCAATCTTCTGTGAAGAAATCTGAAAAAATTCGTCCAATGAGCATTCCTTTAAAATTTGGTAGAAATCCATTAATTGAGTTCAAAGAAAAAGATTTTTAAAGATTTCAACATATATGGAAATTAGCCCCGCCCACCAAAGCCATGTTTTTCATCCAATCAAAATTCTTTGAAGGTATCTGATAAAAATTCACCTAATGAGCATTCCTGTAAAATTTGGTATATATTCATTGATTGGCTTCTGAGAAGAACATTTTTAAAGATTTCACCATATATGGAAATAAGAGGACCATGATGGTCCTAAATCGCTCGCCTGAGACATCTCCAAATTACAGTACTTTTTGTATTAAAATACAAAGCTTGAGCAAAATAAATCAAACAAATATAAGATTTTTTGGTATAGTTTCAAACAATCGAGTAATGCTATCTGATAAATATGAATGCCTTGACATTATAGTTTAACCAAATACCAAACTATCCTACATTTTGAGGCACTCAAGGAAAAAGGTTTATCAAGCAAATTCGTTGAATTAATACCCCCCGCCGAAAATATTTTGTTTGTCAATGGAGTATATCAATCTTAGGATATCACTATGTATGTATATGGCTTCACCAATCAGGGGCAGTAACTTTTAATTCAGAAGTCGAACCGGATAACCCCGACGATATGCGCATCTCCTCTTTGTAGTGAAGCTTTCCACAAAGTTTCATTGAAATCCAGCCAATTGTGTCCAAGAAATAGCGCGGAAACGGTTTTACTCTGTATGTATATGGCTTCACCAATCAGGGGCAGTAACTCTTAGTTTAAAAGTCGAACCGGATAACCCCGACGATATGCGCATCTTCTTTTTGTAGTGAAGCTTTTCACAAAGATTCATTGAAATCCAGCCAATGGTTTCCAAGAAAAAGCGCTGCAACGAATATTACAATGTATCTCTATGGCTTCACCAATCAGGGGCAGTAACTCTTAATTTAATAGTCGAACCGGGTAACCCCGACAATATACGCATCTCCACTTTGTAGTGAAGCTTTCCAAAAAAGTTTCATCAAATCAAGCCCATGGTTTCCAAGAAATAGCCCGGAAACGAATATTTTCGGTATTTATATAGCTTCACCAATCAGGGGCAGTAGCTCTGAATTTAATAGTCGAACTGGATAACCCCGACGATATGCGCATCTCCTCTTTGTAGAGAAGCATCCTGCAAAGTTTCATTGAAATCCAGTCAATGGTTTCCAAGAAATAGCACAGACGGAACTCGAACGGACGGGCGGACGAGGCAAAAACAATACCCCCCCCCCCCGATGATTTCATCGGCGGGGTATAAAATTATATTGTGAGAAAGGGAAAACTTAACAGTTTCTAGCAATTTCTCCATTTCTCGCAATGTTTTTTACCCTAAAAATTCCTTGTATTAAGATTTCAATCAAACTTTAATGCAACTTCTTTTGATGTGGACCAGTGTTAAGAAGAGGATTTAATATTGCTCTAATTGAGCATTTTTCCAACTTAGGGCCCTCGGGACTGGGCCATTTTGACCCAATGGGTATAATTTTAGCAACATGATAGAGAACAATCTGGATGTACTATAAACCAAATATGAATGCATTACAACTGATACATTGGGCATTATTTGAACATGCTCTTAATGAGTGTTTTTCATAACTTTAGATGCCGTGTGAAGGATAACAATAACGTAATGCCATGTTTTTAATATGAATACTCTATGCCCTATATTTAAGGAAAAAGAATTCTTTCAAATTAAGCGATTTACACAATTCGACCCCTGGAGCACAGACTTTTTTTATCCTAAGTGCATATTTTCATGTATCATAGTACAAAATTATGTAGTAATATTACATACCAAATATGAATGTCCTTCACCTTATATTTTAGAAAGAGAAGACTTTTTAGGTTCCTCCCAAGTTGGACCTCTGATGCAGGGCAATGTTTTATCCCAGTGCTATGATTAAGCTAACGTGGTAGAGAAGCATCTGGTTATGCATGAATGCAATTGATTTCTTAGATTGGGGGGAGAAGATTGATGAACATGGTCTAATTCAGCATTTTTACAAACTTTGGACACCCAGGGAAGTGGTGTTTTTTTTTATCCTACATGCATAATTTAGTCAAAAATGATAGATATCAGCCAGGCTATCTCAAATATAAATGCCCTTGGCCTTACAGTGAAGATTCCTAACTTTTTTTCAAATTTTGCGTTTTTCCCTAGTGCAGGCCTATTTTTGACCCAAGGAGAACATTTGTACGTGATAAAGTACAAAACTATCTAGTTATGCTACATATCAATTAAGAATGTCCTAAGACCTCATAGTTTATCAGGGTTCCCACGCTCCAGAAGTTCCAAAATTCCCTGACATTTCCCTGACAAGAAAGTGATTTTTCCCTGACAATTTATCGACGTTTCAAACGATGTTTCCCTCTTCCTTAACAATTTTATCAAAGAATTACCATTGCTATTATGTATACAATAGTTACAGAACTGCTGCTTTTAACCAACTTATTTTGAACAAACTAAAATTCATTATCTGCATTCCTAACAAAAAACCTGTTAATAGCATAATATTTCTAAAGAGGTCAGAATTTCATTGATATTCTAATAATGTTGAACACAATTCAGTGAACAACAAAACTGAAACTATCACAGAAACAACCATACTGCTCAGGAGGCAAGGGGCGCAAATCCCTTCAGTTTTAATTTTTTTTAGATAAATATCAAAATTGGAAATCAGTACTTTTAGCAATTTAAGCCCAAAACATAAAAAACTGCCTTAGCCTTGAAAACTACTCCAACGAAAAATTCCCTGACAGTTTGCTAAAAATTCCCCGACTTCCCCTGACGCATGGAAACCCTGTTTATGAGGAGAAGTCTTTTGAAATTGCTCTAATTAAGCATTTTTCGTAACTTTGGACCGCAAGGGCGGGGCCATTTTAGACCCTAGAGATTAATTTTTTGAAAACTCCGCAAGAATCATGTGACCAAGCTACATATGAAATAAAAATGCCTTTGGCCTTGTAGTTTCTGAGAAAAAATCATAGACTTAATAAAATGTCCCATTTTCAATTGCCAAGATAACCAGAGTTTTTTTACGCAATGAAATTCTTTTAACAACTTTTGTAGAACTTCACCCAAGGGACATTCCTGCAAAGTTTCAGCTTGATTGGCCTACTGGATTAGGAGAAGATTTTTTAAAAGAAATTGTGGACGAATAGACAGACGGACGGACAATGACCGATCACAATAGCTCACCTTGCACTTTGTGCTCAGGTGAGCTAATTAGCCCCGCACATTAAAGCCATGTTTTCATCCGATCAAAATATCTTTGAAAGAATCTGATAAAAGGTCACACAATGATCATTCCTGAAAAATTTAGTTGAAATCCATCAATTTGTTTCTGAGAAGATTTCTAAAGATTTAACTTTTTATGGAAATTAGCCCCGCCCATTAAAGCCATGTTTTTTATCCAACCAAAATCCAATCTGTTCAGTACTGTCTGAGAAGATTTTTAAAGAAAATGTTTACGAACGGACACACGACAGACACAACGCCATGACAATAGCTCGCTGTCTTTCAGCCGGTGGAGCTAATAAACAGTTTCATGAAGATCAATCCAAACCTGTGGCTCTGTAGTGTAAGCAGAGAAATTGACATTTAGGCCCCTTCTCCAATGTTTTCCTATAGAACCTTCCAATAATTAATAGGTTTCATCCTTATGACCTACCAAATATTCTGGCCAAGTTTCATGAAGATTGAGCCGAAAAATTGTGGTCTCTAGAGTGTAGAAGAAATTGACATAAGGTCCCTTTTCCTTTGTTTTCCAATAGAACCCTCCTATAATCAATAAAGGTTCATCCTTATGACCTAACAAATATTCCGGCCTCATTTCATGATGATTTTTTCCAAAATTGTGGCCTCAAGAAAGTAAACAAATAAATAGACATTAAAGCAGCTTTTCCTGCGTTTTCAAATAGAACATTCTGATCATCCTAATGACTAAACAATTATTCTGGCAAAGTCTCATGAAGATTAAGCCAAAACTTTGGCATCTAGAATGTAGTCAAAGAAATGGACATTTAGGCCACATTTCCTGTGTTTTCCACTAGAACCCTCCCATAATCAATAGGGTTAATCATTATGACCTAACAACTATTTTGGCCAAGTTTAATAAAGTTTGAGCCAAAGTCGTGGCTTCTAGAGTGTAAACCAAGAAATTTTCATAAAGGCGCCTTTTCCTGTGTTTTCAAAAGAACCTAGCCATAATCAATAGGGTTAATCCTAAATACATAACAAATATTCTGGCAAAGTTTCATGAAGATTGAGCCAAAATTGTGGCATCTAGAGTGTAAAAAAAGAAATTGTCATTTAGGCCAATTTTCCTCAGTCCTGTGCTTTCCCCATAATCAATAGGGTTCATCCTTATTACCTGACAAATATTCTGGCAATAGAGCAAAAATTGTGGCCTCACAAAGAAATTGACATTCAACCATTAAAAGTCCCATTCCCACACAATGACGCTTTTGGACACCCCTCAAGAAATTTGGGAAAACATTGTGCAATTTCTTCATTTTACACAAGGTTCCCAACCCAGAAAGTAGAAAAATATAAAATTTCAGAAACTTAATTGTTGTCTGCAACTCCTTTAAATTTCGACCAGTCTCAAATTTTGACGTTTGTGAATGGGTCATAATCATTTTTTAGGATTTCCGTAAGGTCCCTTTTCCAGTGTTTCTTGACAGGTCAGATCCAAATTCAAGAAGAACCATCCTAATGATGTTTTAATCATTCTGTAAAAGTTTAAAGTTAATCCGATGAAATATGGGGACTTCATTATGTTAACTAGAATATTTAAATAAATTCATAGGGCCCCTTCGACACGATACTTGACAGATTGTAGCCAATTCTGAAATGAACCATCCTTATTGTAGTATAATCATTCAGTGAAAGTTTGAAATGAATCCAGTGGGACATCATTGTGTTAACTAGAATATTAAAAAAGTTTTTCATAAGGCCCCTTTTCGTGTAATACTTAATGGATCTGATCCACTGTCAAAATCAACAATCAAAATGATGGTACAATCTATCTTTGTAATCTGTGGTTTTTATAGTGTTTATGGTTATTTCGTAGTGAAATTTTCATAGGGCCCATTTTCCCTCGATACTTTATAGAACAAACCAAATATCAAAAGGAACAATTCTAATGAAGGTACTGTCAATTAGTTTAAAGAGAATCAATGAAAACAGTCGGCTGAGTTGTGTAAAGAATGTTTTCACAACAGAATTTTTCATAAGGCTCCTTTTCCGGTGAAACTTAATAAGACCCAATTTTCAAAGGAAAAAATATAGTTCAATTATTGTAAAAGCTTGGAAGAAAATGATGAATACAGAGGACTTTATTGTGACAACGTTTTAGTAATAATGTCTTCACATGAAACTTAACAGAACGATCAGACCAAATTTACAGAGAAACAATCCAAATGATGGTACAATCATTCTATTAAAGTTTGAAGAGAATCTGATAAAGACTGGACATTTTGTAGCCAATGAGGAATTTACAATAAAATTTTCATACAGACCGATCAGGCCTAATTTGAAAAGAGACAATTCTAAATATGCAACAAACATTCTGTGAAAGTTTGAACAGAATCTGATGAAAACTGTGTGGTACAAGAATTTAAAAACTAAATTTCATTAGGCTCCTTTTCCTGTGATACTTGATGGATCAGGTCTAATGTCAACTTCAACAATCTTAATTATTGCACAATTATTCTGTGAAAGTTTGAAGGATATCTGATAAAAGCTCTGGACTTGGTAACAAGGATTTTTAAATAAAATTTCAGAAGGCCCCTTTCCCTGTGATACTAGACAGATCAGGCCCAATTTGGAAAACAGTCCTAATGACGGTACAAACATTCTTGTGGACTCTAAGTGTTAACAAGAAAAATGTTCATGGCAGGACACTCTGATGTTGGGCGGGAAAAAGCCATCACTATAGATCTTCTGGCCTTTGTCCAGTAGCACTTACAAGAGCACCACCTACGGGTGCCGATGCTCGGCTGCAGGTGCTGGATAATGCAAAAATTCTAAGTAAAAAAAGGGGCATAACTCTTCCAAAACGCTTTTAAAGTTATCCCCCTCAATAGTCTAGATAGCTATTGTGATGGTCAATACATATGCCAAGTTTCATAAGGGTATCTTCAATAGCAACAGAGATAATATCATATGACTAATGCTAAAGTTTGTCACACCTACACCAACAATGCCAAGGTGATCACAATACCTCAGGTTTTCTCTGAAAACAGCCGAGCTAAAAGTGAAAAGGTAAGGCCTTGGTTTGGATGGAGAAGATTTTTTTTAAAGATTTCCTTCAACTCTTTGTATAGTCTGGGCTCCTTAGTCTCCTACAACAAAGGGCTTATATTGATCCTAGTTGTATTTGTATATGTTTTGGCAGTGTACTATTAGGTAATTGTTGTGAATATAGGCCTTTTGGTTCAGCAGAAAAATTCCTTTATCTCTATGTACAATTTGAAAACCGACAAAATTGGGCAGTAATGTTTTGAAGTATTCATGTAGAGTTCCATAAGTTCATTCTCCAAGCACTTGGCCATTAAATTTAAAAAAGATTTATTAAGATTCCCAAATATCATGGCTTAAGACCTTGTAGATATAAAGATCCTTTCTAGATTTTTGTTGTTTTTTTCTGTCTTATTTGGTTGCGGGGGGGGGGGGGGGACATGTTTTGTTAATGTAATTTGATACTGAGAAGTTTTCTGAACTGAAGGCTCATTTCTGTGAAATTTGTTTGAAATTGCATGGCTGGTTTTGAGAGACTTTTTGTAATTGTGGTTGGACAGACCGATGGATAGCAGACATTGATTAATCACAATAGCTCATCCAAAAACTTTGAGAGCTTGAAGTGAGCTAATAGAAGGAAACCCCCTTCTTTATTGCCATCTAAAAACAATGTCCAATAACATAGGACTAATTCTCGGAGTACAGTATTTCTTTGAGGTATTTTGTAGATCATATGGCAATGATACATACATACTATAAAAGCTCTAGGCTTTACGGTTTGGTATAAGTTTTTCAATAGATCTTCGTTATTCTTCACAGATTTTTATTCCTTAGAGTATTTGAGAGAGCACGACCTTAGGATCATCTCTGAATAATTGATTGGTTGAAATTTTTTGGAGAGTAGAAGATAATTTCTTTTTGTTGTGTGAACTGACAAATTGATGGATGCTGACCAATCATATTAGCTCACCTCAAACATGTCATGTTCATTGAACTAGAAAAGAATTGATATTAAACTATGATTTCAGTGAAATTTCAACATCTGCATTTTTATCAAGAATCACTGACTGATAGAAACTCAAATTTGAAAAACATCAAGAAAACTGATGGACAGGACAAAGTGCATACCTTAGTGACTAATAAGCCTTGCCTTACACACACTTATTGGCCTATCCTTATAACACATGACTTAGGAGGATCAGGGAATTCCAGTTAAGTTAGGATGCAATCTCCCAATTTGTTTTGGATGAGATTGTAGATGACTTTTGACATACAAAAGACACATGGTAATCACAAAAGCCAACCTTGAGCATGTTATGCTCAAGTGAGCTCAATAAAGCTTAGCTGCTTTATTCTGTCAATTCGGACTACTCTGGCTAATAAAGAATGAGAATAATTCTTTTTTTGGTTTAATCACATTCAAAATTTCCTATTCTTTATAAACTCTTGAGTGCTCGTAATATAAAAATTTTCAAATAAACTGACATCAATCGAAGGAAATTCTAGACAATTTATGGTCAGTAGTGAGTTAGCAACAAGACATTTCTTTCAGTCAAAAACTTAACACCCTAAAGTCAGTTTTGTAAAAATAATGTTAATTCTATTTAATGCTCTAATTTCCAAGACGCCATGCTACATAGAATTCCTTAAATTTGTCAAAACCAGACAATACTCCAGCTCCGGCAACACCTCTGAGAATGTTGGCACCAGCTCCCTTCATTAGTGACATGAAGCCTTCATTTTTGAGAATCTGGACTGTACAATCAATTGATCCCTTGTATTTGACAGCTTCACCAGATGTCATCATCATTCTTCGTCTGATTGTGTCTACTGGGTAGGATACAAGACCAGCACTGATGGTTACGATGTAGCCAAGAGCAAAGGAGGCCAAAAAACTTCCTCCATCTCCGATGATGATGGGTTTGAGGGTGTCATAGAAACCAAAGTAACACCCTCTGTATACAATGATACCGACACAGGAAATAACAAAACCTCTGTACAATCCAGCAATACCATCAGATGCCAAGGTCTTCTTGTATACATCAACCATACCATTGTACTGACGCTCTCCTCCCTTCTTACTAGATTTAGCATCATTGGCCAGACGGGTTCGGCAATAATCCAGAGAGTAGACAAAGCAGAGGGACAATGCTCCTGCAGCTCCACCAGACATGACGTTTTTGCCAAACTTCACACCATATGAGTCAGTCTTTTTAAAGTTGAATAAAGCCTTGATTTGATCTTTGAAGGCAAAATTGAGAGCCTGTGTGGGGAAATATCGGATACAGTTAGCCAAGTTTCCTCTCCAAAAGGGCAATAATCCTTCACTTCTGAAGGTTCTTGTGGTACAGTCTATAACACCCTTATATGGTTTGTCCAGACGCCCAGTTTTTAACATTTCATCTTGGTTTTGTACCAGTAGTTTTACTCTCTCAATTGGAGCAGCAGCTGTCTTGGAAATAACTGCAGCAGCACCACTCAGGGCAAAGTTTTCTGCAAACCCAAGTTTTTTCTTGTCAGCCATCTGAAAAAGACAATGGTCAATATTTTTTGTTATGAAATCAGTTTTAAAAGCTATTTTGTGCTGTTCATAAATCCCCAAAAAGATGCACATACTAGGTAGGGCATTTTACTGGAATTTTACAAGAGGTATTTTACAACAGACCTTTAGAGATCAAAGACAGTTTTCTGGTTGTAAATGCCCTGATAAGACCCTTTTCCAAGTTCACGAACCTTTTCACAAGAATAAACAGATAAATACTTAAAATTTTTTTTTTTCTTTCCTGGCAATTATACATTATGTTTGCTGGCCCAGAAATAAATTATTTACAAAAAAGACTTAGTGATCAGAGTGATTTTAAAAAAACAATCTGTTAAAGTTGGAGTTATGCGCCAAGCTGATTTAAATTTTGATCCAGTAAGTGCTGTTTCCACTATCCACAACTCTTAAAATAGTGAAAATATATTCCGAGTTCCAAGTGAATTTGTTCAGTAGCACCAGAGATATTACAAAATGTAAAATAGTTTTCACATAACCATGACGCTGACCATGACAACAGCATAAAGAATTTACGGTGATGGAATCCTGGAAATCATGATTGAGAGTCTGAAAACCTACCACTGCTTTATGGCATGGCCTTCTTCATAATGATGCCCTGTGTTTTGACCCGTCATGCAGAACTCAGAATATTCCAGTTTCGGCAGGAGATGTGGATCAAGATCAGCCTGCACATAACTGCAGTCTGATCTTAGTCTATACCCCCTGCTTGTAATTTTCCTGCCAGAGTTGTAAATGAAATTGATTTTGGAACAACAAGTTCTATTGGCCTTTCAGCCCTTTGATTTTACAGCAATTTAGTAAAGTAATTTATACAGCATGCCAAGGGTTTAAAAGATTTAAGTTAAATAAACCATACAGTTATTCAGAGTTGGTTTTTTTCAACCTGAAACCTCGGGTTTTGATGCACAGAAATTCAAAAATAGCCATGTCTGACATGGCCATCCCCCACCATAGAAGCTTGATAGTAAACTAAAGCCAGTTAGATTTAGGCTTCTTTTGCACTGCATTTCTTCTCAATGAGTTCGTTATTAGCTATTATACTTTCAGAGATATACTCTGGACAAAATCAAAGTCTTAAAAACTCACTCCCTTGAGTATGATGGCTCAAGGCTTTATGATATGATATACAAATATCAAAGCTCTAGACCTATTCATTCTGGAGAAGAAGATTTTAAAGAAACTATGTTGAGCTCATTTCAAGAGTATGGTAAATCTTTGAAGTACTTAAGTAGAGGTTCAATAGGCATTACAGGGCTCTGCAGAGTGGGCGACTCAGGCGAAGAAGTCGCCTGGTTTCATAAAACTTCGCCCGAGTTGCAGATCAAAGCAAAGTTGAAGTCGCCTGGAAAATACGGGAAGTCGCCTTGATATGATAGGCGATCATCGCATTTTGCCTAGAGGCTATCAAATCAGGGGACAATAAATCAATTATACAACTGCTGATTAGAAGCCCTTTGATCATAAATCAAGCGTGTATCGATAGACGACATGCTCGCTTTATTTGCACCTCGGCTGATTGGATGCCCTTATGAACTGCCGGAATATAGGAACTCCTTCTCTTCTGAAGATTCAATTATTAAAGTGGCACATTATGTTTAACACATCAATATACGAAATTTGTTTCATACTTTCAAGCAGCGAGAATAATGGCGGATTTTATACGAACGTCATGTCATTTGCAGTATTTTAAAATTCATTGATAAAGGGATAAAATCTTGGTGTTAAAAACTTATTTTTCCATAAAACTTAATAGAAAAATATCATTTTTTAATGAAATCCTTGGATGATTGTTATCTACTTTGATTTAACAAATATAGAAAAACTAAGACAAACAATCTACGGCTTCTACGATCTTGCATTGTTAGGTTTTTATCCAGAAATTAAATTTCACTTATCTTATTTTGGTAATTAATCCATTCAATGACATATAATCCAAAACACTAGAACAAATGGTTCCGTGTAAACATAGTTTCAAATTTAAACCTTCTCTACACAGTCTGTGATTTATGTAGCATTACTCAGCTGTTATCTTTAATACCCTTTACTTACAACAGGGCTCTGCAGAGTGGGCGACTTAGGCGAAAAAGTCGCCTGGTTTCATAAAACTTCGCCTGATTTGCTGATCAAAGCGAAGTCGAAGTCGCCCAGAATTTTCGGGA
Organism: Fragum fragum; assembly: GCA_946902895.1. Classification (NCBI taxonomy): domain Eukaryota; kingdom Metazoa; phylum Mollusca; class Bivalvia; order Cardiida; family Cardiidae; genus Fragum; species Fragum fragum. Next base: position 66,547,006 of record OX336365.1, on the reverse strand, counting down.
AGTCGCCTGGATACGATAGGTGATAACCAAATCTGGCCCAGTGGCTATAAAAGTAGGGGACAGTGTGCAATTATACAACTGCCGGTCGGAAGCCCTTTGATCGTTATTCAAGCGTGTATCGATAGTCGCGAGGCCAGCAGATTACAGAAAGAGGGGTATGCTCTGGCAGCTAATAGTCAACATGCTCGCTTCATTCACACCTATGCTGATTGGTTTCGGCAATGCTTTGTATACTATCGGAACCAGAAATCTTTATTTAAAATCCTATCCCTAATTATTTCTGTAAATTAAGTTATCATCAGTCTGCGAGATTTGTTGCTTATTTTCACATAATGAGAATAATGGCCGACATTTACGGACGCCGTGTCATTTACCAGAAGTCAAAATTTTGTTAAAAAGTTGAAATCTTGATGAAAAACAATTCTGCCAAAAATCTACGTGGAGTAAATTTATTTTTCATTAGAATCCTTCAATTTGAATTATCTGCTTTAATTGTAACAAGTGAAGAAAATTATGGCAAACAATTCAAAGGCTGCCACGATCTTTTCCTGAGTATCTTGTTACGATACATTCTTTCCAAAAACTAAATTTCACTTACTTGTGGTGGTAATAATTCCTTTAAATAACATGTAATCCTATAAAATTGAGCAAATTATCCTGTGTTAACTTTAAACCTCTGCATGTACATAGTCTGGTTTTGTGTATTCAACAGTAACCCTTACCCTTTACATACTATAACTGACTTAATCAAAGAAGACCTTTTTTGACCAATTAATGACAATTTTTATCCATTTATATGTTATCAGGTAAAGTGAACAGACTTTAACTCATTACCACACAATCCCCCATTTTGACATCTTGAAATGTTTTTTATGGGAAACTGTGGAAAAGGGAGGAAATGATTGCAGCAAGCAATTTATCATTTCCCCACATGTTTCTACCCTCTTTGGCACATTTTTTCTTATTTAAGCTCACTTGGAAATGTCTTATTTAGCTTCTTTCAATTTGAACCAGTCTGAATTTTTTCTTCTGGTTATGGTTTGATTATATACATGTTGTTACAATAAAATCTTTTCTCATTTTCTGCTTCAAATAGGAACACTACTCATTTCATTCAGACCGCCTATACACTATTTGCATTTTTTTATTAGTTGACTTTTTTATCATATATGAATCTTTTATGAAATATTGAAAAAAAAAAAAATCAGAATCCAACTCTTGAATTCTCAAACCTAAAAAAAGAAAAATACAAAAGTATTTGTTCATAGGAATAAGATCTTTATTGAGGACTGAAAGGATAAGCAGTATTTTCAATGTTTATTGCATAATACATAATATAAAATGCAACTACTTGGTTGTAAAGCTATTTTATTTTCTGATAGAAATGAGGAATATGCGCTAAAACTTAATTTTTAACGCAATCCACTTCTCCTGAAAGTCTCACCACTTCTCCCCATTTTGAAAAACTTCTCCCAATTCTCAAACTAGTGAGAAGTGACTTCTCCCCAAATTCTGAGAATCTGCAGAGCCCTGTACAATAACTACAACTCAGTCAAAATGAACTCTATTTAATTCTATTATTTAAAAGCTTTTATCCGTTTCTTGTTACATACAGGTGAAGTTGACAGACTTTAACCCATTACCACACAATCCCGCTTTTTTTATTTTTGAAGAATTTCAATGGAAATCTTTTGAGAAAAAGTGTTTGTAGCAAGCAATTTCTCCTTTACCTACAATATTTTTTAGCTCATCAGGTACTTATTTTCTGTTTGAGCTTATTCTGATTTTAAATGGGGTATGCAACTTTTTTTTCAATCTGGACCAGTCTGGAAATTTTGTCTTCTAGTAATGAGTAAAATAAAATAGTAATGTTTTCTTATTTTCTGCCTCTGATCATTTTTGTAAGTTCAGACTACATATACTCTCTTTTCAAATTATTGATTGAAATAACTTTTGATAATTGAGATTATAATACCATCTATATAAAGGATATTCAAGAAAATAATTTCAGAATCCGATTCATTTATTCTCGAACCCAAAGAAAGAAGACAATTTTTGTTCACAGGAATAAGATCTCTGTGATAAGGACTGAAAGAAAGGATGAGAAATACTTTAGTTATAACTGCATACTATATAAAACAAAATATGCAACTACTTGGTTGTAAAGCTTTAATTTTATTTTCTTATAGAAACAAGGAATAAAGGCAAAAAATTCCTTTTTAACGTGATCCACTTCTCTTGAAAGTCTCACCACTTCTCCCTATTTTGAAAAACTTCTCCCAATTCTCTAGAGAGAAGTCACTTCTCCCCTAAATTTTGAGAGTCTGCAGAGCCCTGCATTAATAATTTCAAAATTTCAAAACTCTAGGCAGTTTAAAAGGAGAACATTTTCTATGATATCCTTCTTTATTCCTTTCTGGAATCCCACAGAAAAGGGCTTATTTTCCAAATAAAGTAATTCTATAAAGTATTTTACTACAGGGTCAATAAGTATTATTACACACCAAATATCAAAGCTCTAGGCCTTATGGTTTGGGAGAAGAAATTTAAAGTTTTCCTTCTTAATTTCTATGATAAATCAGGGATTGCACAGAAAATGGCTTATTTTCAGAATATGTTAATTCTTTGAAGTATTTGGGTATAGGGTCTATAGATTTCTATTTGTACCAAATATCAAAGCTCGAGGCCTTACGGCTTGGGAGGGGATTTTTTTAAAGTTTTTTCACTCCTTTGCCATGGCAACCAGAGTGCTTTGTTGATTTCAATTCTTTGAAGTATTTGAAAGAGCATGACCTAAGGATCAATTCTGTGAAGTTTGGTTAAAATTCCATGGTTAGTTTAGCAGGGGAAGATATTTTTGTAATTGTGAACTGACGGACGGACGGACAGACAGACGGACACCAGACAAAGACTGATCAGATTGATTGATTGAATGGGCTTTAACGTCGCTTTTAACAGTATTTCAGTCATATCGCGGCAGCTGGAGCACCTAACAATTGATTCCTGGTATTTCTCACACCAGTACTACCACTACATTCTTTCCTTGCCTCCAGCTGCTATCCCACTTAGGTTTACGATTATCCATCCATTGGTGAGAGACAATTGTCGGAAAGAATATTTGCCGCCGTCGGGGATTGAACCAATGATTGAAGATTAGGAGTCTGGCACACTACCGACTGCGCTATGAAGGCGCAAAAGACTGATCAGAATAGCTCATCCTGAGCACTTTGTGCTCAGGTGAGCTAACAACAAAAGGCAATAACACCAAATTATAAAAGTGTCAATTAAAGCTGTGCCAAATTTATCCGCAAAATCTCATAACATTTCTAAAGCAAAATTCGATTTTCATTTTACTACTTGATTTCATTTTGTAACGCTTTTGATAAAAGTATTAGAAAATAAGTAAATTTCAGTAGGATTAAAACTCTGAAATAGGGTTTTAACATTAATTTCATGGGTGTTAAGTACCTATGAATAACAATCTCCGATGCATGTCCATTACTTGAGAGTGTTAATAACCTATCAAGGTGTTTGCCATGATGAGGATGTTTTATTGCACAATCAAATAACCATTTTCCAATAATTTGCTATTGATGACCTTTCAAACATGGCTGCAAATTTCGAGAGTCAATATGACGCACAGTAACAAATTTTCAAGCGTCAAAAATGCCTCTTTTTGAATTTCTGTGCGTCAAATTTGTTTAGTTTGTTTGAATGGGGTTTTACCCCGCTTTCATCAAGCCCTCAGTTATATTGCGGTGGCTGAAGCACCAAACAATTGATTCCTGGTATTTCTCACACCAGTGCTGCCACCACATCCCTTCCTAGCCTCCAGCTGCTATCCCATATAGGTCTACAATTATCGACTCATTGTTGGGAGACAAATAGTCAGAAAGGATGAGTGCCGCCGTCGGGGATCGAACCAAGGACCTCTGGATTGACAGGCTGACGCGCCACCAACTGTGCTATCTGCGTCAAAACCCGAAGTCTCAGGGTCAAACGAAAAACCTTGAAGATGTGTTTGTGTTACACAATGCCCCTGTTACAGGTCTGAACGTTTGACATAGGTATGTGACCTTGACATGACCACGTGACCTTGTTTGTTTGTTTGAATGGGGTTTTACGCCGCTTTCAACAATCTTTCAGTTATATCGCAGTGACTGAAGCACCTAACAATGGAATCCTGGTATTTTTCACACCAGTACTATCATTACATCCTTTCCTAGCCTCCAGCTGCTATCCCATATAGGTCTACGATTATCGACCCATTGGTGAGAGACAAAGCCGGAAAGGATGAGTGCCGCCGTTGGGATCAAACCCGGGACCTCTAGATTGACAGTCTGACGCGTTACCAACTGCGCTCACATGACCTTGACCTTGACATGAGGAGGTGCATATTATGGATATGATAGTAACATGCCAAATATAAGCATTGTATTTTGAATAGGCTGGTAGTAAAAAAACATTCACTTTTGTTAAGTTACTTACAAGACTTGATATGGCAGCACTCTTGAATTTATACCTAATTGGACAAGTTCTTTGTTCTTTTAGCCCATTTCAAACATGGTGGTCACTTTTCCATTGTAACTTTGAAGGAGAGCTTTAGAATACATTTTAGCTGTCAAATGCTGTTAATTATTGATGAGTTACACCATTTTTGTGAGCTAGCATTACATGCTTTTGCGAGTAAGAATTGTAGTTAGTTTAACCTGGACTCATTTTGAAGAACATGTGATAATCTTACTTTGTAAAACGAAAATTAAAAATTCAAGGCATTGGAAGAACTGTAATAATTTCGGGCAATGAAATGTATATTTTCTTGTAAATCTATGTCATAGTGAACACACAATGCATATGTTTGGTTTTATTTTCATTTAATGAAATATTAACACACTGCCATGTACCCAATGAGATCGCTAAAAATATCACCCAACCAATATCATTTACAATACTTTAACTTTAACACTAGCAGTCTAATATTACATTAACAAATAATATGTCACAAATGTGACATATGTATATGACGTGATGGTCACTTGAATACTATTTCAAGAGAAACTTGAGACTATCATCAAAAAACAATTAAATGAATGACATTTATTCTAACAACAGAGAATTAAAGATATAATTATTACAAAGTGGACCAGAACTGGTCCTGGTTGTTTCAGGGTTTTCATCAGTTCCCAAAAGTCAAGTCATTGACCCTTTGGCCAAAATTTCCAAGAGTCAAAATTGAAATTCTAGGAATCAAAATGAGATATGTCCCCCTGACCCCCCACCCTGAGTAATTTAGAAAAAAAAAAGTTTATAACTTTTTTTGCAATTGTGCCTTAGAAGTGTTTATTTATTTATTTACTTATTCATTTTTTAGCAAAGGTGCCTTAAAAGTGTTTATATTTTATTTAGCAATGGTGCCTCAGAATAAACTCGGTCTCAGATTGAAACATTTTTCCAATCTGACTTTACTCTATATTTCAATATAAGGTGAATATTAGGGAAAGTTTAGTATTTATATATATATATTATTAGTTTGAATCATTTTAAGAAAATCTCAAAGAGTACTAAAAGGATCAAATTATTTTTATTTTACATGAAAAGAAGTGCCGATTTTATGCACGAAAACCAATGACATTTCTTGGGCAAAATTCTCTTTGGTTTCATTTTACTTCTTGGTTACATTTTGTGGGCTTTTTTTTATAAAAGAAACAGCAAATAAGTAAATTTCAGTAGGATTAGAACTCTGAAAATGGGTTTCATCATTAATTTCACTGGTGTCAAGTACCTCGCCGATGCATGTCCATCACTCAAGAGTGTTAATTACCAATCATGCTTGGTGTTATCCTTGAAAGGGGTGTATATTTTCATAATCAATTAACCATTTTCCAATAATTTTGGCACACTTATGATGACCCTTGCCGCATGGCTGCTAATTTTCGAGAGTCAAAATGACGCAGAGTGACAAATTTTCGAGCGTCAAATTGCTTCATTTTGAATTTCTGTGCGTCAAAACCCGAGGTCTCGGGGTTAAACAAAAACCCTGTGTTTACAGTAGAAAACTAGAGGATCTTAAAGATAAGACTAGAATAATTCAATTTAAAAAAGCCAAACAAAGTCTGGCATAAGAATCAGGTTAGGGAAAAGCCAGAATCGAGGTATGTACAACGATTAAGATATAATACCTAAATCAAGATATATTTAATATGCACCTTTATGTATTAACAGGCTAGAAATAAAAGCCCTTATTGCAAACATTTCCTGGGCAAATTTGTTGCTTTAATTGCGGCCATTTACGAAGTTGACCAAAGCATTTAGTGCTAGAATTGACTTGATTGCTGGTAAGGTTTAAGGGTATACTAGCAAAATCTGCTTAGGCCAAAAGCTTAATTGATTGAATGGGGTTAATTAATAGATTGAATGAGGTTTAATGTCTTTTTGAACAGTATTTCAGTCATATCACTGCGGCTGAAGACCTAACAATGGATTCCTGGTATTTCTTTCACAAGTACTACCACTTCATCCTTTCCTAGCCTCAAGCTGCTATCCCACTTAGGTTTACGATTATCCATCCATTGGTGAGAGACAAACGACGGATAGGATATTATTTGCTGCTGCCGAGGATCAAACCTGTGATATCTAATTATTGAAAATTATGAGTCTATTTTGCTACTGAATACGCTATGACGGCAGCTTGAGCCAAAAGCTCAACTGAGACAAGCATTAGATAATGATTTGCTTAGTTTTGCCACAACCTGTAAAACTTGTTAATTGGCATTAGCATAACAAGATTGTGATTGGTTGAGAGATTTCTCATGATATTAACTGCAAACTTTTTGTGGGTAAAATCAGTTTTTGTTTATGGAGTCTTGATGTAGTTCTGAATTTTTCTATCATTTCACATGTTAAAAGGTAGCTACTGGCTCATTGTATTATACTGGTCCTATTGCCGTTCCTTTCTGTTATCTGTTGAGAGTTTCCGTAAAACATTTATTAATTTTGGATGTAGTTTTGAAAAAACATGCACATTTTATTTCTGGATAGAGTTGTACCAAAATAAATTATCAGTAGAATCATTCTTGTTAAATTGCCAATTAACTATGGCAGCTTAAGGGTTGATCATAAATAAAAATGGCCGAAATATGTGAAAATGTAAATTTTGAAAAAAGGGTATAGAAAGAAATGGGAATGTACCAACTTGTAACAAAACAATGAAATAGGCCCAAAAGTACTAAAAATACCTTTCACTATCTAAAATTCAAGCAAGTAGAATTATTCTGATATTAAAGAGAGGGAACATGTGCCATTTTCTATTTACATCGGTTAGAAAAATGTACCGATGCATTTTAGCCCAAAGAATGCAAATGTGGATTTAAATATCTAGAGAACAATGTACGAGACCTGGTTTTATTTAAAGACCACTATGTTCCGATATATTTCATTCCAAAACCACCTTTTCTTTAATTTCAAACGAGGCATGGCTGCCATTTTTGACAGCAACAAAAAATGTAAACAAAAACGTTTAGGATGACTACAACAATCGTATTCGTTGACAACCAAAAGGGTAACTGGTGTAACGTTCAAGGGTGTTTACACTACATTCAAAGCATAACAATTACCTTGATCTCAAGTTCTTTAGAAATGAAATCGGTCCGTAAGCGAGCTGTGACCGTGAGAATTTTTATTTTCGCCGCTTTGAAATTAACATATCACTACGCGTAAGAATTAGACTGGGAGACATTACTTTATCAGTGGTACTCTCGGCCTGTCAGTCTTCTCGGCCTCTATTGAAACCGATCGCCGGGAAATATATGATCAATATGCCATACCTTACAATATGCTTATAAGGTTTGAGCAAAATTGATATTTTCGATTATATTGACGCATTACATAACCCTATCCACCAATTTAAATTGATTTTAGAACAATTTAAAGGTATACAGCCATTACGTACCATAACCATTTCGTTCCATAATTTCTACGGTTATTTAGTACTATACTATGGTAATTTTGTACCATGCGTTGGTCATTTCGTACTGGTCAATTCGTACCAAAGAATAATTCATTTCGTACCATCTTGTATCACAAATAACAACTCCATCAATTTCAGAGAATTTGATAATTAGATTGTTTGGCATTGTTTGATCGTGTTAGGTAAGATTAGTTAGATCTAATTGTGGAAGGGTGAACGATTGTTGATTGCTCAATTATGATTAAATTGGCGTTCATTTGACTGTCCCGCTTTTATACACCCCATCAAGAAAATTACTTAGGAAACCATTGCTGGTGGCAAGCAATTTCTTCATTATCACAATGTTTTCTTCTCCAAAAGACAAATATTTTAAAAATGCCGTCCACATGAAATTGTGGTTTGCAATTTTTTTAAATATGGAACTGTCTTGAATCTTGTTGTGTGGCAATTCGTTCATGGTTACTTTGTCACATTATTCGGTAAACCATGATGCAAATTTGACATAAATACCGTTCTGATTATCTTCTAATTTTCTTCTAATGAACACAATCCTCTAATGGAAAAAAGTAATGTGCCGATACAGTAACGTCAACTATCTGTTTGCCTGAATGGACTGTCCTAATTGATTTTCACTTGTTTAATGATCGGTTAATTAGATAAAGCAAATGCATAATGTAATATTTTCTTATGTTATTAATTTTGAATGCGTTATTTTACTATTCAAATAATATAATTTTTTTTTCTAAACATGGTACGAAATGTTCGACGTATGGTGAGAAATGAATACAACACAGTACGAAATAGTCACAGCATGAAACGAAACAACCATTACCATGGTACGAAATTACCAATACTATGGTACGAAATGGTTATGGTACGAAACCTCCGTAATTCGTTCAAATTTGATTTCAGAATAGTATCATAATTTTAACAAAGCTTCCAATTAACAGCCAATCAAAAGCCAAGTTTACTTTATCTTTTTGATTTGCATCTTGGATATTACAAGTACACTGCAACTCCTCTATAACGCTACCGGGCACAGCGCTGACTCCATTATAACGCGGGGTCCGCTTGGCTCCCAAAATTTGGAGGGGGGGGCATTTCGGGTTGCAGATGCTGAGATACGACGTTAATGCTGATTTGGCCGCGATTTTTTCATCCCGTCTTGGAAGAAAAAGGGTTGCACATAAAAATCGATAATTACCCGAAGCCAGGTAAGTTTTTAACACCTTACGTGGACGGTCCTGGTCATTAATGCATTACTTCAGAGGTTATTGCTTTGTTTGATTGATGACACGCGTAGTGTTTCAATTTACAAAATCAGTTTGATTGTTTGGTCTTACTGTTTGACATTGAAATGATCAATGCCTTAGATCTTTTATATTTTTAAATAGATAGAGAAAAGGCATGCACCTCGGTATCCTTCAGTAACAAACATTGAAGGTGGTGCGATTAAAATATCAGACTGTTTCACTCTCGGTGTTCTTAATTTTCTCCAGTCCCGGGTAGGACGTGTTCTTAAAGTAATGCGCGACCGTGAAATTAGACAAATTGACTTGAGCCTACTATTTATTTCACTTCATAGTTTACTGGTATCCGGAGCTCGTAGAGGGTAGTGGCTTCAAGATAAAACGCAACAATGTGCTTTGAAAACAATCAGTCGTAGTTGCGACGTTTTCTCAGAAAATACGTGATTTGAATTGTAAATGTCACAATATCGGAAGATTCTCATCCGAAAAGGGATAGATAATATAAGTAGATTAAAATAAAATACCGTTATTTTTCCGCATTTCTTTCAATAATCCGAAAATTTAATGCCATCCTGTATGATCAAACGCACGGCTAAAAGCTCGTCGACAAATTTGAAGTCTAGTTTTTTCGGGCACAGTTTATTTTATTCTGGGGGAGGAAAGGTGATCAAAGGTGCCGCCGCCAGCTATTTATGGGAGAGTTTCCGGAGTTGTCACGTGCCAGACGCGTACCCCGTGAGAATTCTTGCTGACCCAATTTTTTACTCTTGTCGTTATGAAGCCAGACATTCCGACGTCTCGGATTTTTTTCGATTATTATGTCCTTCATTTTTACAATTAAAAGTTAGCGGCTACAAAGTTTAATCCGGTTTTGTATACGTGCAACTGGTCGGTTTAAATTCTCGATCCGTAAATGACTAGGTCCAGATAGAGTTCTTTGTCGGTTTATTGTTAACGTATTTTCAACAATGGTAAAGAAATTAGACCAAGTCCATTACCGCGAAAGAGGTTCGAAGGTCGATCCACGCGACATTTTCTCAACGCTTCAGTAACCCCAGGTGTTCAACAACTCGTCGGTCTCCAAGGAGACGTCGCTATGCGGAATACTTGGATTTTATCCCTTTTGTGTAAGGATGGAAATATTTACGTCCGTGTAAAACTAAATTAAATTAGATTAATGCCGACGACTATCAATATAATAAAACATGTCTCGGGTAAAAGTTCTAGCTTCTTAATATTGGGAGAAAGAGAACTACAATTTATAGACCTGTAGAAATTTACGGTTTATTCAATCCTGATAGACCGGGAAGGTAAGGTTAGAAATTAATTCTCCGCACGCTGAATTTCGTCGGTTTCTGCAAAAATCTCGTAACTACAGTTGTTTTTCATTTCCCGACTAGTAACTTGTATAGAATTAAACTTGTTACAAGAATTTCATCACGAATTATCGGGTGTTTGGTTCCGATTCCGACGGTTGAAAATTTCAGTTACGGCGGGGGGGGGGGACGGGACAGCGTTATAGCATAATAACTCCACTTCTTCCGCTGTTTCATTTCTTGGACCCCACCAACAGCGTTATAGTGGAGCTGCAGTGTACAAGAATAGGTCGCCAAACAGCCTCGAGCAAGGCACTTAGGAGCCCCAGCCAAGAAGCTGCGATATCGTAGCCCTCTTTCTGATAATCTGTACCGGGGATTCACAGATAACACATGAACTAGTGAACTTTGCTGTAATATAACAGAGCGGCCTTAAATTCAATTTAAATGTGGAAAAAAGGCTGGACATAAGATGCTCATGTGTTGGTAAAAGTGACATAGAAAAATATTAAATAGGTATAAAATGCCAAAAGTATACAAAAGCAAAGAAGGAATTAACTCATAAATACTTTCTTTTGTTAAGTTTTTGGCACATGAGTAATACAGAAGAATGTTTTGCATTTGAAATATTCATTTCCTATCATTCATTTAATTTTCTCTTGCAGAGGATAAATTATGTTTTAAATTAGCAAACTGAAGCTTAAAAAGAACCAGAATGACACATAAAACGAACAGTAAAAAAACAATAACAATAATATCAATGCAATTTAATCGATTGTAGGACCAATTGCCTCCCGAACAAAACAAAAAAGAAAGAAAACCAACTCTCCCTCACTAAATTCTACCTCTTTAAAGTATACGATTAATTGGTATGTTCATGTTTAATCTAAATACAAGGAATTTGCAGCTCTGAAAAAAGTTACAATACAATTACAATATATAAATATCATGATATAATACACACACACTTCCGCACATATGATATTTAATATATAAATTTTTTAATAATAAATCAATATAACAACATATAAAAGAGCATTGTGAGTAAAGACAAAATGGCTCCTGATAAGATATTAATTTCCGACAATATTTGGGTGATGCATTGTATTTGCCTTTATATATTTCTGTTATTTTATTTAAAAGATTGAAAGGGGTTAAGAAGTGCCATTGTCCTTTGAAGTCGAAATTGGAGTTTATCCAACTTAAAACTCTGCCATCCAATGACTAAATTTGTCAGGTAAACCTTTAAATCATGATATACATTGTAGTGAATGTAGAGTACACTCAGTATTTTGAATACAGCTGCAATACAACACATTTTGTCCTTGCAAACCAGTCTTCCTACTCCGAAATTTAGTTAGCATTGGTGATCTCTTCTATTTTTGAAATATGCAAGCTTCCCCAAATTACCTAAAAACCGTAAAAGTTTTGCGACAACATGTTCACATTCCATTTAACTGATGATTGCAAATTTATTATGCGTAATTATAGTGTAATAGATGTAGTTTCTTATTGTTACATTATAGCAACTAAGAGTGTAAGGTAAATAAATTGTAAATTGCAGTTGGGGGGACCCAAAAAAATGTTTTTGCTGCTTTTGAGTTTTATCACTTTGAATTTAATATAACATAGATATTTTAATTGTATTTAGCGTACTAAATGACAGCTGTTGATGAGTCATTCATTCATTCACTCTCCTTCAAGTATTGATTATAAAACGCAAAACTATTATTTCATTTGATATTACAGTAGAAAAAAACTTTTAAAAGCTTGATGTCTATACAGAAATAACTTACAGCATAGATTCTTAAATAAGATGCTAATGCGGCTAGGCATGGTCTAAAGTTGCTTGAAATTTTTTTGATAACTTCAATTTAGCCCATTAACTTGAGCGTTGTAAAAAAACCTATTGTGCACTAAGAACGACCATTGAAATCATCATACAATGATCTAAATTGTAAGATGTTTGATAAGACGCCCAACTAACAGAAAAGGCCACCCATAAATAGTCTGTTGGGTAAACTTTGATGGACATAACAGTATAGTAAACTCTTTGTCTCTTTGACCCCCGTTTTATTCACCTCAATTTTTCCACAGATCAGGACAATTTGTGTCAGGATCGTTGAATCGTGAGGGCAAATGGAATATCGGGAGAATACGATGAAAGCGGGAGATATCACATTATTTTAACGACTTCCTGTTAAGGACGATTTCTAACCGAAGTCAATTAATATAGAGAAAAGGAAATATAGTATGTGCTTCGTATGTTTAACTTGATCGAGTCTTTTTACTCTTTGGAAAGTATGCCATAAACCTGTTGGTGAAAGTATTTGTTACTAGGCCATCACAATAACATGTTTATATTTTAGGTCGGTTGTGAAAAGTTTGATAAATGTTCATGTAATTAAAAAGCATTTCAATAGAGATTTTTATTATTAATACTTTTTGCAGGTATCAAAACTTAATACACATTTATTATTTAATCACTGATAAAGGGGCCGAGTTACCCAGTCCGACTTAAATTAGTGTAAGTTTCCAGTCTACAATTTTTAATGTGTTATTTAAAGCTAATAATCTACTGTTAGGTGAAGATTTTGGTTCTACAATACTGTCAAAAAGATATTTAACTTGAATTATTGAATAAATATTCTTTAAATAATTAATTGATATCGACCTACATTAATCATAGTGAACACATATTTGGGTGTTCTAAGGCACTCCCGGAAGTTCCGGGACCCAACTAAAAGCAAAAAAAAATCGACATGTAAATACAGATCGAGGTATTTTTGATTGAATATGAGTCTGTTTTGGTAAAATCAATACATTTCGACCAGATAATTTTGTACAATTGAAATTAAACCCGGACATTATACCCTTTGTGGTGCATTTACGCTAAACGTACATGTTACCGGAAGTTTTCACAAGATATCTGTTTGGCATGTTGTTGCGTATGGTGGTCAAAAGATACCATACCCTTTTTTCCTGAAGTTTCTAACTGTTTTAGGTATTTTATTTGAAATAATGTGAAAAGAATTGATTATTGAGCATTGAGTATTTCATATTTTTCCTCATTTGTAAAATGCTTTGAGAAATTCAAAACTAATTGTTTTCTATTCGGGAAAGCCTGGGCCACCATACCTTATAGTCTGTTCTATTTTCAAATCATCAATGAAACATTGTTTTGGCTGGGAATAGTAGATGTAAACAAACATTTTGCCTGCCATTTGCAATTCACCTTATAGAAATTGGTCAGTTTCAAATTGAGAATGTGTATTGTATGATATGTGTTCGCTAAATTCAAGGCTCCTATATTGTTCTTTGAGTCTTCCTCTACATATATGAATAAATTTATTTTCTCGCGGTGCAACGGTTACTTCAGTTGAACGCAAATAGAGAAAGGTGATTGTAAGTCACTTTTTATTGCTTTAAATGCTGTTTTTATAAATTTTATTCAACTTTCCTTATTAATTTGCATTATTAGAACTAGTTTAAACCTAGAATATCAGTAATGGTCCTGAACTGTTGTTTATTTGCTTTATTTTTTTTATTGTCACTGACACCATTTTTATGGAATTCAATTTCCTATCAACCCTTAAATAATTTTTTGATATCATCCCAATTAATAAGTTTCTTTTAAACAAAACGTATATGTCGAAAGACATCCATATAGTAGTTGTGCCTAAATTTAGTTATACTTGAGTTTAAAATATTTGATCAGTCTCCCATATTTCCGTTTCATTTCTGCCAATAAACTGTTTTGAATGTGAGATTGAATATGAGAGACTACAGGCTGCATACCTTGAATGTGGCTTTTCCCTAACCTGAGAATTGGTCCCAGTTGAATTGTCCTTTGTTACCAAACTCTTACTCAAGCCAGTCAGGGCTCCCGCTGCCGATCGCCAATGGGGCCAAATGCGACAAAATAAAAATTCTTGCCCCAAAATCGGCAAATTGGCGATTTTACTGGTGACAACTTTCAAAATAAGGCAAAGGGATGTTGAGTCCATTTAAACGATTTCCGACGCGCAACTTTATCATTCACACATCCGCTAATTTGTTTGGGAGACATGCGACCATCAATATCCATTGAATATCCGTGTCAATCAAGACGGATTAGTTACGCATCGCTGACCTAATTGATTCTGAAATCACTCAGTTATTGGGATTTTCCGAAGCCCGCCGGGAACCATCATGTAAACCAAGATGGCGGAAATTCACGCTTGGGCTAAAAATTGACGATATTTATTCCTCGATCACTTTTTGAGATTCATTAGAGTGCAGAATAAAAACCAAAGACAACATTTTGCTTATCTATTGATGATTTTAGTATCAAAGTCAATTGAATTTCCGAGAAATGAGAAATATCGGACATTAGTAATCAAAGTACTGCGGACATTAGTAATCAAAGTACTGTGGGTTACCAAAAATTTGACCTGTCGTCCAGCATAGCTCTAGGTGTTCTTGGAATTTCTCTTGGAATCCTCTCATTTTTTACCTATTAACCCTTTCCCAATTTATTCAATTTAATATATTATAGATAACAGGTTATTTGTTTTCAATATAGTAGTTTTCTTTCATTCACTTATTCGCACTGGCTCCACTTTTGTCCCCAATTGGCCCCAAATTTTTGCAATTGGCGATTTCATTGGCGCAAGAATAAAATTTCCCAGGGGGAGCCCTGCCAGTGATCTAAATTAATATAACAAGGCCACCTTCTTAGCATTCTATTTGTTTTGCAAAAATTTTGACACTATCCAATTTTACAGGGAAAAACTCTGCCTACCCCTGCACGGTCTACCCCACCCATCCATCAATGTAAGTTGTAACCTGCAAAATGACCTTGGACAAGTCTACCTGCATAAGATTGAGAGTCACTGTTAAGAACAATAGGTTTTAAAATGTTTCAGATTTGACTGTTAAATCCAGAACTAGGGATGAATATTTTTGATATGCTTGAACAAACCTATCAGAATGACCTTCCTTGAAATCTGAATAGGAACCGGCATGCTTTAGAATGCACGCTCTGATTTGCACTGTTTTATTGTTATGTGTCAAAACTGTCTCAGACAAAAAACACTTAACGTTAAACTTATTGTTCGAGAATACATTTAAATGTCTCACCTTTCTTTAATATACTTTTGTCCTCTGCTTGAAAGGAAATTGAGAGAGCGGCCAAGTTCTTCACGACCGGCTACAGGTCAAAAGGAGAGTCGACACCGTTTAATCACGTGACGCCCTTCGTTGCCCGGATAACAACGTCTTTGCGCATGGGCTCTCCATTTAATATTCACCACAAGTAGTCGGTTTACATATGTCGGTGAAATTTGGGACATATAGACTGAAGAAAAATCACGCATCCATTGCATCTAGAAGTGAAATCTATTTTTTCTGAAAAGATAAGTGATAAAAAATCAAAGCGCTGAAAGCCTGAGATATGTATACAGCAGATATATACACTGGGCAGGAAAATTTTGATGGTTGGAATATCGGAGGTGCCAACTTCTACCCCAATCTACTGTCGATTATGCGCAGATCTGCCAATTCGAGCGCTAGACAGGCGCGTCGCGTGGTTTTGAACATTGGGGCGGCGGACGGGGAGGGTTTGGGGGGTGGGTTTTTTCGAGTTAACGAAATGGCGCCATTTCCTGGACTTTAAAGCCCATTTCTGGCTTATTCTATCGATGTAGAATCAGGTGTAATACAGCGAAAAAATCTATTTCAGACTGAAGTCTGTATAATGGAAGTACTGATGGCAGCAGCTTGTGACAGTGCTTAAATTATACTGTCAGAACGACAAAATATCGAAACATTGTTAGAGAAAAGATATCCGATTCGATTCAAGATATTTAATAGGCTAAAACCCGATTCCATGCATGAATGAAAGTCCCTTTTATGCATCGTATTTACTTTGTTTTCCCCGAGACAACTTTATTGTGACTTTAAATCTGTTCCCTATTATGCAGGTATCGGGTCCGTTCGCCCTAAATATACTTTCGCCCCGGGTTTGTTCGCCCTGGGTCCGTTCGCCCCAAAAGTTGGTCCGTTCGCCCTATTTTTCATGTTCGTCCCCTTTTAAAATGGGTATGATTTTGAGTATATTTGTTTCAAATTGCTTTAATTCTTATATTTGTATGGGCCCAAACAACTCATTGTAACTGTGTTAGAGCCAATAAAATATTTGTATTTGTTTAAAGTTTTTTTAACACATTTATTTCAAAAAGCTCAATTATAAAGATAAGTGGAACAAATGTTTGAAATTGCATATATCTGTTGTTCTTCAAAATGGCAAAGGTCCGGATGTTGTGATTATTTACTTAAATCGAACACACTTCAATATCAATCAGCGATCAATTAAATTTTAAGTTATTAATTAAGTGTTGTATTGACCAAATACGTTCTTTATGATGGGAGCTATTTGATTTCTTTTGGTGTGCATGATTTGTTTGCTCAGTCAGCATTCCTTTATGTTTTACCGTTTGTCAATACTTGAATTGGATTAAAATAAATAAACATAATGTAAAGTCATGCTGGGTGTATATACCCATATTTTGTTTTTTCGTTACATACTTCATTTTTAAATTAATTGATGTGATAATCTTAAGTTTGTTCGAAGAGTATTCGGGATATATTACTTTATTCATCTATAACGTGAAATTTTGTCTTGATATGGATGGAAAGAACTACCTTACATAACCTTAACATCTCTTAAAGGAAAAATAAATGTTCACAAGATTTTTTTTTATTGGGGCAGGTTATGATGGTAATGAAATTGAAAATAGGGCGAACAGACCCGGCGCGAACGGGAATTTGGGCGAACGGACCCCGGGGCGAACGGAAATTAGGGCGAAAAGTAACTAGGACGAACGTGTTTTAGGGCGAACGGACCCGGATTCTTTTATGCACCCCTTTAAACTCTTGAATTGTTTTTGTAGCATGAGAATAATAAAAGTAAAACGATAAGGTGCTTTTACCGCACTGTTGATCATATTCGATTACTTTTGTCTAATTTCAAATTAAAGTCAGAATTTGACAAAAAAAAAAAATTCCGCAAAAAAATGTTCCGCATACCTCGTTGTAGTGGAGCCATGAGTATTGTTTGAACTATAGCGCGTTGAATGATCTCAATTCTGCTGTCTTCTTGCCAAAGGAACGTTTTGGAAAGTTGAAATCAACGGGTTGATTTGCTTTAGACATGTTTACTTTCAGAAAATATCGTAAGGAATGACATTTGGAAAGAAAAGAAGAACATGGGTTTAATCTTTTAAAAGTTTAATAAAGAACACAATTGAACAAAATAATTATTCTATGATTAAAGTCATCCAAAAAATTTTAATTTATTTGAATAACAAAAACATATTTATGTAATTATTTTGTGATAAAAAAGTTCTGGATAACCAAAACGCAAACAAATTATCAGTTTGTTTTCGAGTTATAGGGCCTATCTAATAAACTAGCGTATTCAATCAATAAGTAAGTTCAAGAAAAGTAAAGGGTTAATCGCAAAATTATTGTAAGTGCAATAAATTCTATATTCACCTACAATAGTCTTGCAATAATCAATGAATGTGTAGTTGAACGGGTACCGCACGCTTTCACACTTAATTAGCGATAAGCCCGAGTTTGGTTGAATTATGTTCAGTACTTTCTGAGAAGAAGATTTTTAAAGTAAAATTCGACGGACGGTCGGACGACAGACACATCATTATGACAAAAGCTCGTTGGCTTTCAGCCAATGGAGCTAGCGAGAGAGAGAGCTGGAGAGTGAGAGAGATGGGTAGCCAGGTTCGAACTAGGAGGCTCTTGCGTGCGATGTGAGTATTCTACCACACAGACCAATTTCGTTATGTAAAAATATGCGCTCTATAATCTCCAGAAAAAGAGAGCGAGAGAGGGCGGGCGGTATTTTACCTGGTTAACATGATTATGTACACCTCTCAAAAGCGGTATGTAGACGTTGCATCCTTTGGGTAGAATTCAGAGGTAATATATATAGACACAAAGTCCGAGCACGACTAAACTGTTTTCAGACAGTGCGAATATGATCCTATAGATGAATGACCAATTAATTTGGTAAACAAAACATTCCAATCATGCGTAAAACCGACATCTTCGCTAATCAGCTTTATACAGCAACTTCGTCTAACCGGAGCTTTTTAACATGGTTACTCTAGAATAAGTAATATTATTTTGGTATGAAACAAACACCTTATTTTTTCTTAACAATATGATATGATTATATATGTTTAATGATTTCCAATACGTCATATATCTCCTTTCTTTCTTTCCATTCACCCGTCAAGTTTTGATAATTTTGCCGAATTCAGAACACTCACACGAAAGTACTGTACATCGAGCCGACAGCTTTCAATGAGTCATATCTCGCCTTCGTCCTTCTCGCCTCAATCGGGCGTATTAATCTATGGTTAGATCCGATTTTCTTTTCAACCGACAGAAGATCACATTGATTGTGGTAGATGATTTTACATTATGTTTTCACATTTAACTCTGCATGGGTTTGAATTTTTAGCATTGTTACTTTAGCCTCAGATTGCTTACGCGATCTCAGGCTAACAAGGTGGAGAATCACGTGGTCCGAAAAAGATAATAAGTAGGAGAATTGGAACGGGAATGCTTATGCTAAATATTAGAAACTTGAATGATTAAAGCGGGATCGCGGCAATTGTCATACTCATGATAATCCATACTAAAAGTATAATAAGCAGCATTTCCTCATTTTATCACATTGTTTTTTTTATCCTGGCACTAGATATATTAATGGCAAGATAGTCTACAACTTCAGATGATACTTACAATAATGTTTTATCAATTAATCGTTTCAAACCGTAATTGAAAATCTAAAAGAGGCTATTATATCTAAAATATGTCAAGAAATTAGTTAAGGTTTAGAATTTACGAAATAGTTTCATAATTCAAATGTATTTTGTTAAAACATGAATTATTTGACATAAACTAGTGAATATATATAAACGGGACTAGTTGATACACTGTATCAAATAGCCCCTACGTATGTGTATCAACTAGCCCCATGTTACCATTTTGTGTAAAAAGACTTTCCGAGTCTATCACTGTAGGAACTATTCAAAACAATTCTCTAACAATCTTACTAAATCGATATTCTGGCATTTTAGTATTGTAGAGAAAACGAATCTAATATCATGATCGCTTAGTTACAAATTTAGCAAAAATCTAAAACTTAACTGGCGTTCTCAAAAAATAGACAAATGGACATAAATATAAACGTTCTCACCGTAAACTTATGAACTTCACAGCAAAATGGGCATAATGCACCAAAAAACTTGAAAACGATAATTCTGTTGCCAAAAGTGGCATCATTCTGTTTTTTGCCCACTGTATCACCCAACCCCGAATAAAAGTTAGCCCCGGTCGCCCCTACTAAAATAGGTGGACCAAGACCTCGCTACCGGACAGATTTTCAAGTCCTTTTTCGTTTACATAAAGTTTAGGCACCAAATGCATAGCCCCCCGTATGCAGATGTTTTTCTTTCAGGATTTTTTTCGGGGGAGGGTGGGGTGGGTCGAAAGACTGGAGCCTTTGTACGAAATTTATCAATTTTTAAATAGAAATATTCTTAATTTCGACATTCATTCAAAATTATCATATTATGGAAAAAAGATAATGATTGACTTGTATCTTTTACAGAGTCAGGAAACTTTGAATAATCTCTACATTTAAGATTTAAGATTAAGACGATTTTAGGTATCAGATAACTTGTCATAAGTACATTTTTGGATTACTAGTACGAACAAGTATGAAAGCTAAAGTAACGATGTGAATATGACGGTAAACACACACAAAAACGAAAATTTGGAGTTATTCTTCGTAATTTGATAGAAATTTTGTCGACGGTAATGACAATAAAGAGTATGAGACGTTTTATATCAAATTTGGTACATAATTTGGTGACCTTCTCAATAATGTGTGTATGGAATTAGAGAAAGTACATATGGGCTTTTTTCTCTAAACCTTTAAAACACTTTAACATGACAAATTCATTTCAAATTACAATATTACCGTTCTAAATTAGATAAAGCTCTTTCTTTGGTTTGACAGAGACATTACTGAGTTAAGGTATACAAATCTTGGAGATCTGACATGTATCACCTTATTTCGGCTATTTCAAACAATAGACTGTAACCCATGTCAAATAATTATATAGATTTCAGTCTACAGAAGTAAAGCATCTTCCCGTAAACAGTATTTCTCTCAAAACAATACCTTTCGGACATTTGTCTAGTCACTATTTCAAAGAATCTTATTTTCCATATTTCTACGAATTTAGCTTTAATACTGAAATAAATAAAACAAACATGATACATATTGTAATTAGAAAATATCATTTTAATGGCTCGATACAGACATTTCGTTTATTTAAGAGAGGATGTGGCGGCTAACCCTTTTCGTTGCGTTTCTGTGACGTGGACGTTCCCTCGCCCAATCATACGAAAGTAAACGCTATGTTGAATTGTGCATCTTTTTATCTATACCCTACTTTCATTACACCCTTATTTCAAATGCATTGGTAAATACAATTTGGTTATAAATGAAGTTTTTTTTTTACCTAAGGGTGTAACATCCCTTTACAGAGCTGTTTCATTTGAAACAAATCCTTCTGGCTAGTTTTGGCGATGTAAGAAGGAACTTGATCTGTTGTTTTACAAATTGCTGTAAAGAGCCAAACGATTCCTCACCATATGCCTACAACATTTGCTGTCGTTTTAGTACAATGTAGATAGCATACGTGCAGATCAAGACTTATCTATCCTTTTCAATAGAAAATACTTTTTCAATGAAAATGTGTTTATACATTTTCCCTTTTTAAGTTTTTTTGGAATTAAAGAAAATACCCTATCCTAAGACCGTTTAATTTTCCAACTTTTGGGTTAAGATATAGTTAAGACTTGCAATTATAAGTAATTTCATATGTCATAACTTGTTATCAATATTACTTTTGAGTATTTTCAGTTAAGCAAGTTTCTTTACAGATTACACTAACTTAGATACTCATTTGAAGCTTTAGAAAATCCTGAACATTTAAGTTGAAATATTTTGTCTAAAATTCATTTCGTAATATTTAACCTTACAGTCAGGATAAATGGTACAAATCACACCGGAATTTTAAAAAGATGTAGGACCACACTCAAAATTTAGAGATAGACCACTTCAAACCTTCAGTGCTTCTACCCCACCCACTTAGCTAAACATACTTTGTTCAATATATTTTGTAAACGGTCGGTAAAAATCATTTAAATTAAAGTATGTGTAGAATATTACCATGTACTATTGATTTGAAATATCATTTGCAATCCGTTAACCTTCACTTCAAGGTGGGAATACCTTAAGAGTGCAAAATCAAGCCATGAGGTTATATGCAAAAATCCCAGACATTTTAAGCAATTATCATTTGGTTTTCTGACAAATGCTATGCTGGTCTAATGCCACAATTAGGCGTAAATCAACCAAATAAGGTAAGGATAGGCAATACCTTTCATTAATTGCAATGGATGTCAAAAAGGCAATTAGTTCAAAGAGCTTGATAGCTATCAAAAGTTCGCCCGAGCCTTTCGTTAGTGCTCTCTCGCACGCTACTCACTTCTCATCTCAACATTTTACATTTGTATTCATGGTAGACAACTTTGCTTGTTTTGTTACGTTGCGATAACGCTGGTGTAGACTCATTTAAACGCCAAATGCTCGCAACTGATTAATTTTTCGATCTAAGTTCAAAAGTTAATTGCCAAGCATTACTTACATTTCGATATTGATTTGGTTATGATATGATATACATGTATATACTCAACACCAGTATACTTTTAGAATTTGACATCAACTGTTCAAAATCAGCGATTTTAAGTTCTAGAGTATTTTTGACGTAAGTAAAAATTGTAAATTTCTTTGCTTTCTTCTATGTGCTTGAATGTCTTTTCTTACACATTGGGGTTTACAGCAAACACGCGTGTATGAAACTACCACTCTGAGGCAAAAAGCTTATTATGCAAGAGTTACTAAGCAAAGGAATACACCAAATGGGTCGGCTGTGAAAAGTTACTTGATTGAGAAACCATTGTCAAAGAATCAACGAAATACGTAAAAAATACACCAACTTACTATAAAATTCAGCCTAAGGGCTAAATACCGCTAGGTTTGCCCAAAGTTGAACCCAATTGCAGTTGACAAAGCAATTGAAATGAACAATTATGCAGTTGTGTGGTGAAAGAATTCGAGAATAATTTTAAATGTATCCTGCATTTTTATTTTTAGTATTGTGAACATGTTTTGGAAAGGAAATCCATTTTTTTAAAATAGGCTTTATCAAAAATTAAATTGCTTATAATCGTGAAAAGGGGGTATATATGAAGGGTAGAATACGAGCTTGCTAGCATAGTATTATAATCTAATATTTTTGACTCAAGTCTGATTTTAGAAGAAAAATCCTTTAACAGACAGAGTTGTTCTTTAAATTTGTTCACAAATTGTAAATAGTTAGCGTCATTTCTTGAGGTTTCTCTGATCTTTAACAGTTTTCAATTTAAAAGTCGGGTCAATACTAATCAGCTATTTTGAAAATAAGAAATCAAGAAAAATAATGAATGAAGCATTTAGGAAATAATAATTTTAACAGGCTATTTAAATTTTTGCTATTCCACCTTCCCCATGGTCGTCGGTTTCCAATTAGTATACACTTTAACTCTTTCCTGTACAATCCCTGGTTTTTACGTCCCTTTGATTTTATACTTGAGAAAACATTGTGGGAAAAGAAGAAATTGCTTGTAAAAAGCAATTTCTTCTTTTCCCACAATATTTTCTACCCTGTATGTTGGTTACTTTTCAAATTGCATTCACTTTTAATTGTCGTCTGCAACCTCTTTGAAATTGGACAAGTCTCAAATTTTGAAAAACAGGAAAGGGTTAATGTGTTACCTTCAAATTGTTTTACGTGCATTCCATCGCCGGGAAGCTGGATAACTAATTCAAATCTAATTATACTCATAATATATTCATATTTTCCCAATGTCTGTCATGTCTATCAAACACATATTTGGGACCTATTGCTGTTTCTTATTGTCAGTCACTAACTCTTTCCAATAGCATAATTCCATACAGTTTCAGACAACATAATTATAGTAAAATTATACAGACATTTCATAGCACAAAATACATAAAGAGAAAATGCCAACTGCAAAAAATTCTCCTTTCTCCTCCTTTATTCTAAAGATAGCCTTCTTGCGTCGTGAAAACACGTGTTTTAACTTTATATCTAAAATTGATTATCGAATAAACCAAGTTATTCAGGGAAACGTAATAGGGTGTTATCGAGCATGAACGCACATCGAAATAAAAAGAGGAACTTTGGGATAAAGGCTACATGGAGGAGAAACTGCAGTGGCTAGCTTGGCTTATACGTCAGTTATTTCCCTAAGTATTCTTCAAGAGTAAGTGTGCTTCTATTCCATTTTAACTTACGTGATAAGCCAATTTTTGTCAGTGTTTTCCCTTTTGCGATTTACACCGTAACTTCCATAGACTAATGTGTAATTTGACCAATCGCGACTGTCATTCAAAGTACATGTATCAATCGACCGATCAAATCATTCATTTAGACCGGAAGTGAACTTTAAACTGCGACATTTTGACGTGAAGCATTTTAGTTGATTTGGCGACTTAAACGACGTAGCTAAGTGAATAAGCTGTAGTTTAGGTCGCCGACCATCCATTTACATTTTTTGTTGCATGTTACTAACCAGAAAATTTTGAAAATTATGCCATTTAATATCGAACTAAAACAACCTGTTGGTGTCAGTGGGCGTAACAAGCGGAGTCAGTGGGCGTGACCAGCGGAGACAGTGGGCGTGACCAGCGGAGTCAGTGGGCGTGACCAGCGGAGTCAGTGGGCGTGACAAGCGGAGTCAGTGGGCGTGACAAGCGGAGTCAGTGGGCGTGACAAGCGGAGTCAGTGGGCGTGACCAGCGGAGTCAGTGGGCGTGACAAGCGGAGTCAGTGGGCGTGACCAGCGGAGTCAGTGGGCGGGGCAAGCGATCCGTAAATAGGTACCATTACCGAATAGTGCAAACGAACTGGCGTCAAAAAATGGTGGTTCGGATGTAATTTAGTGAGCATTGAAGCAATAGAAAGTATGGGTAAGACCTAACAAAATACGATACATGGATTTAAAACCCATAAAATGTATCAATCAACGATGCCTTCAACCCAGCAAATAACGAGATTTAAGAAGGGAGGTAAATAATAATTTCTTAAAGTAAACGCATAATCTAGTTTGCTCCCTTTAGTAATTGAAAATGCGACAAATATTAAAGTTTAAATTGTCTTTATTATTTCGGTATCCTCTACAAATTTGTAAAGCAAGTTAGTATATCTTTAAATCTGTCTATGGTTACCGAAAGTGACGAATACCTGGCCCCGCCCACAGAGTTCTAACTTCGATATAAAACGGCGTGATTTCGCAAAATCGATGGTACGTAACATGCAATAGAAAAGTAAATAGTTTGTTGTCGACCTAAAGTCGTACATAAAACCTAAATAAGCTGTTCTTACGACTTTTAAAAGCCATAAAAAGCACAACAACATCGGCAAATGACGGAGTTTAAAGTATAAATGATTTGATTAGTCGATCGATTCTTTGATTTATAATCGCAATCTGTCAGCTCACTGAATCACTTCAAATCTTGTTGAATAAGTTAACCATTGCACGCATTTTAGCTATGAGAAATCCCTTTTTTGGAAAGTATAGAAAATATACTACTTAAAAATTACTAAGGATCACCCTTTTGTTCAATGATTTAATGATCAAAACAAGTTGACTCAAAGAAGTTTTTTGTATAAAAAGATTGGTTAATATTCGGACTTGATAACGCCGTAGAAAAAATTTGATGCGGCATGTATAGCAGAGATCATTTAAGAGGTTTGTTTCTAATATTAGAAATAACCTTTGCACTTGCGCGCCTCGCTTTCCGAAAGATAGGACAAACAAAAAATGTTCTACCAAATGATTATTATGATAGATATGCGAACTCAAGTCAAACATCTATTTAAAATCGAATTTCAAAGGGAATCAATTTGCTTCTTTTGATTATGTTCAGGCTTAAATTATTTCTAGGACAAGATTTGTTGAATTGTTTGTCCTACCTTTTAAGATTCGTGTACTGCGTCTTACTCAACGCATATAATATCGACGTCATAGACGATAGCTGTTAAACTGCGCACAAGAATCTACCCCCTGAAACGCGTTTCATTTTGCCTTGTATTTTCACGTGTGTTGGTACATTTACCGAACCTTCGACAAAGCTATCACACATTTTAGATTGATTTCCATTTCAACATGGTAGATAGACGTTTAAGACGTCATCTTATTCTAGATGAATAGGGGTACTAGGATGCTTCGTTCTAGGTTATCACAAAAGCATGTTGCTAATTTTCTTAGTTTGTCCCGGAGTATTGTTACCAGTATGTGGAATCGGTTTATTACATCCAGAAATGTTAGATATTTGAATAATGGGGGAGACGAAAACGCTAAACCAATGAGATTCAAGACCGATTTCTTGTGGTTCAGGCATGGCGTCACCTTAATTGATAACGGAACAATGTTACGTAGGGACTTCCAGAACGCTACCGGTGTGTGTATAAGTACCTAAACCATCAGAAATCTGTTTCATGATGCTGACCTGAGATCAAGATGCCCTGCAATCCGGGTCTCGTTAATCCCATATCACGTGTAAATGCATTTAGCATGGTCACGGAATCATATCACTTGGGCCCAGTCCTGTTTAAAGACGAGTCTGGGTTTTATGTTGACTTTACCGAAAGAAGTGCTAGGATATGGGAATGCAATGAGTGTTTTACTCCATTATTTGTGGCAGAACATGATCGCTTTTGCCCATAAGCAGGTGCTTTGGGTGAAAACATCGTTCTGATGGATGACAATGAGCGTGTACATAGAGCCCGCATCATCGATCAATATTTCGAACAAGCCACAATCGTGCGTATGGAATGGCTAGCTAGATCCCCGGTCCTAAATCAAATAGAGCATGCTTGGGATTTGTTACCCGCGCAAATAGTATCTGTACAAGAACTCCGACAGGCTCTTCTTGAAGAAATGGATCGAATTGTACAACATAAGATCAGAAGGTTTATCAGTAGTATGCGGGGCGATATCCGGCGGCAATTGAAGCACGACAACATACATACGCTATCAAAGTGCACAGAACTTCTAAATTTTTGGAAATACTCGATTTCTTTAATTCCATGGAAAATGTTGATTTTTTACCATTACGTTCTTCGTGTAAGCCCTACTCTCAAAATATCACCGAAACAGTCGATCTTTAACAAAATCTCAATACCTAAACCACTAAAGTTCTAGGAAACGCAAAAATACTTTAAAAATTTCCTAAAATTACAAAAGAAAATATAACTAGAAAAAAGTGATCCTTAGCAAATTTTGAGTATTATATCTTGTCCTAGGGCTATGAGAAAATACAATGTAACATAGCCGTAATTAATTTGGTAACAAAGTAACGCTCTGTGACATTGACGCAAAAAAAAAAAAAAACTAGTTTAAAATTTATTCTAAAATGTGTTTCCTCTTGCTAGACCCATTACCAGATGACAAAGTTTTAGACTGCTCCCAATTCAAAAAAAAGTTGCTGACAACCGTTGAATTTTATTCCCTGATCAGATTCTAAAAAATCTTTGTTTTTGACGAACCATTGTAGATAAAGATGAAATTGCTTGAAACGAATTACTTCATTTTCTACAACGTATTGTCAAGCCTTGTCGTTTTGGACGTAAAAAGGTGGGATTGTGTGGGAATAAATTAAATTACGGGTTGTTCGGAATAAAAAATGCGTTCAAATAAATCTTTTGAACGAACAATGGTCATTCTACCTTGCGACATATTCTATTATTAACCCGTTCCACAACAACAAAATTCTAGACTGGTCAAAATTGAAAGAAGCTGCAGATGACAATTTCTAGTTGATGGAATTTTAATTTTTTTCATCTTTTTAGATAGAAAACATTGTTTATAATGAAGAAATTGCTTATCACAAGCAATTTCTACATTATCCACAATGTTTTCTAAAGCTTTTATCTTTACACGCGTAAAAAGGAGGGCTTGTGTGGGAAAGGGTTAATACCGTGCCTTGATAACCTGAGCTAGACCAATCCATTCGATTTGAGCGCATGCGTGACATTTCCAACCATTACACATGTGCGCCAAGTAAAGACTTAGATCAGCCTGTGCATCCGCACAGTCTGATCAGAGTCTTCACTCTGCGCTTTATAGATATATACTGACCCAAAGCTTCTGTAAACAATCAGCGATTGTTCGAATTGCCCCAAACGGCTGTCCAGGGTGCTCAATGTGTACGAGTCACTCACATGCGAAATGGTTGGAAATGTCACGCATAGGCTCATTTGTAACCCTTAAAGTAGAAAGGTGCCCCAAGGAAAATGTCTGATAAAAGATTTGACCAAGTAGAGGTCAACCAGTGGTAATGAGTATCATCGTTGGGAGAGCAAGATGTCGTAAAGCAGCTTTATTCAGGCAGTATTTGCGACATTACGCTCGCCTTACGAGGAGCCGCCGTCACAGCGCAGTTGGTAGCGCGTCAGACTGTCAATCTAGAGGTCCCGGGTCCGATCCCCGACGGCGCCGCTCATCCTTTCCGACTATTTGTCTCCCAGCAATGGGTCGATAATAATAGACCTATGTGGGATAGCAGCTGGAGGCTAGGAAAGGATATGATGGTGGTACTGGTGTGAGAAAAAACCAGGAATCCATTGTTAGGTGCTCCGGCCGCCGCGATATAACTGAAAGATTGTTAAAAGCGGCGTAAACCCCATTCAAACAAACAAACAAACAAAGCCTAACGACGATATATAGTGACCTAGGTTGATCATTATCGATTCAGGAAATCCGCCAAAGCGTAGCGTAGGCAGTCTGATCAATGTCGTTAGCAAGCCCGATGACGTAACCGTTTACTTGACGGCTCGAGCGAATTCAATCACAGATTGTATATTTTAACCCTTTCCTGTTGTGCAACATTTTAGACCTGTCCAAATTCAAAGGTCTTGCAGACGACAATTAAAAGTGAATGTGATTTGAAAAATAGCCATTCAATGGGGGAGAAAATATTGTTGAAATAGAAGAAATTGCTTGATACAAGCAATTTCTTCTTTTTCCAATATGTTTTCTCAAGTTTAAAAGCAGAGGGACGTAACAACCAGGGATAATACAGGAAAGGATTTACATGGCAAGTTGAAGTCACGAGTTACCGTATACATTGTCTAAACAGATTCTACCTTGTAACAAAGGCATCCATGATTGAAAAATATCCGTAATTATAGACTTGTCCAAATTCAAAGGAGTAGCAGACGGCATTGTAAAGTAAGTTCAATTGAAATTGTAACCATCCTATCTGATAGAAATATTGTGGGAAAAGGAGAAACTACTTGTAAAAAGCATCTTTTTCTGCGATGTTTTCTCTGGTATATCTCAGGCACGTAAAAATTAGCGGTTGAACCAAAAAGGGTTAAACACGGCTTACTTTTGATAAAAGTATCCCTATGGTTTAAAGTTGAATTTCTTTTCAAGCTGTAGTTACGACGTTTAAGTCGCCAACCAACCATTCTACTTATTTTTCAAAATGCTACTTGTCATAAATTATGCAAAAAACGCCGTTAAAAAACGAAGCGGTACTCCATGTCGAAGTTAATGGGTGGGGAAAAAGGAGTCAGTGGGCTGGGCCAGCGATTGATCAATTGCAGTAAGCCTGAAGGAAGAGCCTTCCTCCTTACCACCTCTAATCAATTATGAGTTTTCATTCAATCCATTCCCCTTTTTAACGCCCATCAAAAAATACTTTTACAAAACATTGTGGAACAATTAAGAAAAGCATTTTTTTCATTATTTACATTTTTTTAACCCCAAAGGCATAGATTTTTAAAATCTTACCAACTAAAAATTGCCTCTACAACCAGTCTGAAAATGTTGTCCGGTAATGGTCGAAGGTAGTCAATGATGGTTATTTATTCTACACAGTAAGTTGCCGCTCATTGAAGCTCCGTGGTCTGTTAGTAGAAAGCGGAACTCGGGATCGGACGGTCCCGGGTTCAAATCCCACCTGGACCGTGGGAATTTTTCTGAGCAAAAAACATACTCCACATTACTCCTCTCCACCCAGGTGTATAAACTAGTACCTGTGAGAATTCCTAGCCAATGTGCTGTTGCTACCATGGGCGTCGTATGTTAAAGCCGACTTGCAATTCAATGAGGGTCGTTTGATTACGCAATGCGTAGAAAAAGACTATTACCCAAAACATTAACTTTTAATTTTTAGTTGGATATTCATGTATGTATGTGTATGTGTTTACATACGTCATATTTTTACTATTCCTTCTGGTAGATGATTCTTGAACCAAAGGGGAACCACCAGAATTACTGAAGTTGAATTTATTTGGCTAGTTAAATAAGCAAATAAAAGTATGGCATGTTCTATTTTTGAAAGGGTCACTCAAGGATTTTTCCAGCATAATTGGTTCACAGTGATCAATGTTTTAGGAGGAGATGGCGTTTAATGCAATCAAAGTGAGTAAGCCCAACACTTCCTCATACCCTTTTCCATAACGGCAAAATTTTTGAATGGTCCAAATTGAAAGCGGTTGATGACGACATTTCAAAGTGTGTGTAATTAGAAAGTTATGACTGAATATGGTAGAAAATATCGTGAGAAAAAGAGAAATGGCTTGTTACATGCAATCTCTCCTTTACCAATAATGTCTCCCACAGTATCATCTGACAGGGGTGTTAAAAGGCGTTATTGTTTTGTAAAGGGTTAGGGGCAATTCAAAATATTATAGACATTTCTTAAGACGGGTCTTCCAGGTAATATTGTAAAAGTGAATTCAAATATGTAGGGTGGTTCCTGTGAAGATGATGATGTTTAAAGAACTTATATTAAAAAGTACTCCGCGTTGCTGACAGAATTTAACATCTGTTATTTTACTAATTTAATTTGCAACAATATACTTTATGAAACGCACGCCCCAACAATACATTTTCAATTAACGACATTAAATATAAATTTCAATTATCGTATCTGGATTTGAGAGCTTGCAGAAACATTCTTACAATGTTTTCAATTTTGACTGGGGCAGAGTTGTTAAAATGGGACGTTGTCCGTATCGACCGGCCTTCACTACACTCCAAAAGAGGGGGGATAATTCAATTAATTGCGATTGAGCCGATAAAAGCCTCAATGCTTCCTCGTTATTCGATTAGCTTTGTATCTATCCATTAACTCGTCAAACATAAAACGGACTACCGTAAACGTTGTTGTTTTTGGGGAGGCATGTAGTTTTTCGAAATGTGCAGGCGAAAATCACGAATTGAAATAGGTCAATCGCGGCTGTAAACAAAAGAAAAAAATAAACCATTCAAATTCATTCATTTTGACCGGGAGTGAAGTTTGAACTCCAACATTTGCAGCCATTTATTTGAAGCATTTTTGTAGGTTTGGCAACTTAAACGTCGTAATATAGTTTATTCAAGCTGTAGTTACGATGTTTAGGTTGTCATCCAACCATTTTATTTATTTATTTATCCTTTTTTTTGTTAGATGCTACGGGCCATAAATTTTGCAAATTTCGAAGGGGGAGTTCTTTCGGCGTGAATGAGCAGGACACACAGAGTAAGTTTGCGAGGCCAACGATTGGTCAATTTTCAAATACACAATTAAAAAAAAAGTTCTTTCTAAATTACCAACATTTCACAATTAATGAAGTTGCAGACAACATATCATAGGGTGTGAAAATTGCGAAGTTTTTTTTTTAAATATAAGACAATAATATCATTTTTGTTTTCATTTTTGGAATGAACATAAAATCTTAAGCATCATTTATTTCTTATAACTTAATACCATCAAACAAAAACAAAGCAAGTTCTTTATTAGTTTTGAGCAAAATCTTACGGAAATACTTTGAGCACAAGCATACAAAATAGTTGCGTGCTCATAATTTTGCTAATCGAAATATGAAAAGAAAGTCGAGCTTATCCAAACACTTGAATCTTGGTAGACGTACCTAAATCTGAATTATTACACCGTGGATAATTATTGATTATATAACCGCAAATGTCATTTAATCACTGGTTTCGTGACACTACAACATCATCTCATAACACAACAACCTTGGTATAACATCGTCTCATAACACCATAACCTTGGTATTACATCTTCTCATAACACCACATCCTTGGTATTACATCATCTCATAGCACAACAACCTTGGTATTACATCATCTGATAACACCAGAGCCTAGGTACCACATCGTCTCATATCACCCGAACCTAGGTATTACATTATCTCATTACATTACAAGCTAGGTATTACATCACCTTATAACACCACAACCTTGGTATCACATCGTTTCATAACACCACAACCTAGGTAATACATCGGCTAATGAACACCTCAATCCTGGTATTACATCGTCTCATGACAGCGCAACCTTAGTTTAACATCATGTGATAACACCACAACCTTTTAATTACATCATCTGATAAAACCACAACCTTGGTATTACATCATCTGATATACCACTACCTTGGCATTACATCTGATAACACCACAACCTTGGTATTACATCTGATAACACAACAACCTAGGTATTACATCTGATGACACCACAACCTTATTATTACGTCGTCTGATAACACCACAACCTTGGTATTACATCTGATTACACCACAACCTTAGTAATACATCGTCTGATAACACCACAACCTAGGTATTGCATCTGATAACACTAAAACCTGGGTATTACATCATCTGATAACACCACAAACTAAGTATTACATCTGATAACACAAAAATCTTGGTATCACATCTGATAACACCGCAGCTTAGTATTTCATCGTCTGATAACACCACAACCTAGGTATTACAACTGATAACACCACAACCTTAGTATTACATCGTCTGATAACACCACAACCTAGATATTGCATCCGATAACACCACAATCTTGGTATTACAGCATCTGATAACACCATAACCTAAGTATTACATCTGATAACACCACAACCTTGGTATTACATCTGATAACACCACAACCTAGGTATTAAATCTGATGACACCACAACCTTAGTATTACATTATCTCATAACACCACAATCTTGGTATTACATCGTCTCATAACACCACAACCTAGGTATCGAATCATCTGGTAAAAAGCTTCCTTGCTGTTCAATTTGTGATAGTGAAAAATTCACAATCAGACTATAATTTTTAGGCTAGCCAAATTGAAAGGAATTTTAGACGCAAAATTTAAATTCATGGTATTTAAAGTTTTTCTTTTTTCTGGGGTTCATGCCGGGAAATTAAGAAACTTCTTGTGACAAGCAGTTTCTTCATTTAACACGATATCTTCAATTACTCGTCTTTCTTGGGGCTTTCTAGATACAGAATTGTGTGGGAATGGATTGAATTGAACTTCCAAAATGACCACTTAAATATAAACTGATTAAGATTGTTTTATTCAGTTATAATGAATTAAAATATTCGTAAAAAGGGAATTTGGTGTCCGGCAGATCAAACATTTCAAACAGTTCGTGAGATTATAATGAGTTACACTTTAATCGACGTCCTGAGTGCGTGATGACAAAAAAAAAAAAAAAAAAAAACAACTTTATTCAGCCTCCTTTAATTTTTAGTTATATTCTAAATTATATAGACCGAACATCTTTTGTCTCCTTTAATTTTTAGTTATATTCTAAATTATACAGACCGAACATCTATTGTCCATAAACCATTCTCACACAATCCCTCCGTTTTTACGCCCCTAATGAAATAGCTATGGAAAACATAGTGAAGAATGGAAAAATTGCCTGTAACAATTCTTCACTATGTTTTCTACCCCAAAAGACAACGATTGTTTTAAAATCCACCAACTTTAAATTGTCGACTGTAAGCTCTTTCAATTTGAACCATTCTAACATTCTGTCGTGTTGGAATTGTTTGAATTTCAGAAGACGATATCTTATAGTACTTGCCCGATAGTCTAGATGGTACAATTTAGCCTGGCGACTCATTAAACGACTATTTGAAAGATCGAGAGTTTAGCGTAATCGCTACAACATTAGAAATGCGCATGACAACATAATTTTAGAATAGACTGCTTATCGACTTTTTTTCTGTGATGCCAGTTTCGTTCCATTGGAACCATCGGAACCCGACCAATAATGGCTACACACGAGATGCAGCTAGTCAATAAATCGGAGGTATCTCTCCTTCGTGTTTGACTTTTTATCGGGCAGGCGGTTTGATGTATTCTATTATTTCATTCTGAGGAGAAAAATGGAAAGACACCATTCAGTATTGTTAAATGGGTGCTGAAGTGTGATTCTCATTGATGTGAAGATATTCTTTGGGTGTTTTGTGTTTGGGATGCAGACATGCATTGCCGTGAAAATCGTATTGAAGTAAAAGTTGGATCGATTGCATTGCGACGGTATTACAAGAAGACTGGTTAATGCGGGGGATTTTCGCAGTT
This sequence comes from Fragum fragum, assembly GCA_946902895.1. NCBI lineage: Eukaryota > Metazoa > Mollusca > Bivalvia > Cardiida > Cardiidae > Fragum > Fragum fragum. Next base: position 66,512,868 of record OX336365.1, on the reverse strand, counting down.
TTCAGGCAAATTTCTCGCAAATTACTTATTAAATTCCCTAAATGTGGAACTTCAGTTCACAGGATACAAATAAGCTGTAGAGTTTGAGTGCTGCGTGTGATCTTGAATGCCTAAGAGACGGAATACTTTACGAATGATTTGGAAGTAAGTGCACCATAAAAATACATATAGAACATAATATTCTCTGAGTATTGTAAGCTGTGTCGAAAGTAAGAAAGTGAGATACAATTTCATGTTTTGATTGACGGATAGCGATGTAAATAAAAAATGGATGGACCAATCAAAACGATCATTGAGACAGGAACTGAATGTTCAACATCCGACATTGGCCGATATTTGTGTGAAGCATCTGTGTTTGTTTGTTGACGTAACTCTTTCCTGCATAATCACTTGTTTTACGTCCATGCAATTTTATACTTAAGAAAATATTGTGATAAAAGAAGAAATTGCTTGATACAAGCAATTTCTTCTTTTATCACAATATTTTCTACCACATAGAATGGTTTCGATTCGAATTGCTCTCACTTTTCATTGTCGTCTCCAACGTGTTTCAAATTGGGCCAGTCTAAAATTTCGACAAACAGGAAAGGGTTAAACGTCGTTACTACAGCTTTAGATGCCACGTTTAAGTTGCCAACCAACCATTTTATTTTTTGTTACACGTTACTGACAATAAATTTTGTAAAATAACGCCGTTTAATATTGAAGTTGAACTCCCTGTCAGAGCGTAGTGGGAGGAGAGAGCTATCCGTCAATTATAAATGTGAAGAAAGAAAACATATCTTTTTTCAAAAGTAAGAGAGGATTAAAAGGAAACACGTACGATAAATTATATAACAATCTATAATCTTTTTAACATTTAAGTATCAATCTCTAAAGATACGAAAAAGGTTTGTTGGTTAAATTTATACTCTTAGTATGTAACAAAAAGTGAATTGCAAAGATTTTGGTATCTCAATTTAAAACCGTTTATATTTATCAAAATAAAATTTCCGTCTATTCGTTAGAAAAGAAAAGTCTGTATCAAAATTTGTTCATTGTTTTATTGTTACTTTAAATGACATAACTTGAATAACAATCAACAGTTTCATATGAAAATGGCCTTCGTGGATTTTAGTAATTTTTTTATGTAAATAATTCTTGAATGAAGACATGCTTTAGTGTATCATAATATATAAGCTCCACACAAGAAATCTCAAAATGATAAGATACAATTTTATATTTAATAACTTCTTTGCTGTGGTCTTATTTTTGGGGTTCATCAAAGTATGCACACACGGGTCTTGGCTAGTGTGAACTCATTTTCAAAGCGATTAAACCGTAGCTCTACGTAAATGTGTGAGTGGGCGTCCAAAAATCGTTAATACATTTTTATTCAAACTGTACTATAAGAACAATATTGTAATTGACTCTTACGGATACGGCAACGCCGCCTAGCGCTGCAATGTCCGACGTATTTAACTTCGAACCTACGCGGAAACGTCAACGCCGCCTAGCGCTGCAATGTCCGACGTCTTTACCTACGCGGATACGGCAACGCCGCTTAGCACTGCAATGTCCGACGTCTTTAACTTACGTCGGACATTGCAGCGCTAGGCGGCGTTGCCGTTTTCGCGTAGGTTCGAAGTTAAATACGTCGGACATTGCAGCGCTAGGCGGCGTTGCCGTATCCGCATAAGTTCGAATCCCGTAAGAGTCAATTGAAATATTGTTTCTCCACTAGGGTTTAAAAAAAGACCAGAGTCACTGCCGTAGTTGAGAGGATTCATTATACCATAAATAGATGTACTATAAGAAATTTTGGTCACCCACTCACGTCATGATATTTTCAACTTCAGCCCTTTACAGTAACACCCTTGGTTTGATCGACACGGGTTGTTTTATATTTTGAACCATTGTGGAAAATTAACAACTTTTTTACCTTATCAGAGACACACTTTTCAATGTTCTGTCATGAAAAATCCTCTCTTATAACCAGTCTCGCCTTGGAGTTTTGTCGTGTAATTAAGTTGACCCTTTACCGCATAACCATCGCGTTTACGTACCTGAATAACTGTATTGAGAAAAAAAAAAAAACATTCAGGGGGAACAAATAAATCAAAAGCTTGTTTCAATAATTTCTGCTTTTATCACAATGTTTCTACTATTTCTGATACTTATTTTCTCTGTACAAACATTATATTGTCGTCTGCAAATTCTTTCAATCTGGACTGGTCTGAAATTCCACCATCTTATAATGAGTGAAGTAACGTTATCTGTATAAGGCTGACTAAGTGTCTCGGTTAATTCGTGCAGGATTACCGTATTGTAGAAATAACCGCATGGTTATCAATACTGGAGGAAGCCAGACCATTTAGTGGCCGCTATTGTCTTACAAATATATTAATATTGATTTTCTGACAGTTGAAGAAATTCTGCTTGAAAGAAAAGGCATATAATCCTGGGAGAGAGAAAAAAAGGGAGAGGAAGAAAAATCAGATGTCAAAAACTACACGAGGTTAGAAGGTTCTATTGATTTTGGTTCCGTCTACAGTCTTTGTACAGAATTCTGAATAAGTAATGTTTATGAATAGAGAGAACAGCGTTGTCTCTGATAAATACATTACTAGAAGGACGGCAAGGAGGTCCCTTTTGGGACCGGTGATCGGAATGCTAATCCCGAGCGACACGGAATTCCCGGAAAAACACGTCGCAGGTCACGTGAACCCATTTCCTGATATACACATCCCAAAGTGGTCTAAATTGATTTCACAAATACAAATTTCGAACAGATTACTTAAATAATTTGAAACACATATTTTATTAGTATGCAGATATCCTTTGTAGAAATATTTTATACATAATTAAGTATTATTAGTTCACTTTCTAGATGCCTTTATCAAAATTAATTGCCATATAATCTCAAATATATCATGGATTGTTGCGACCGAAAGAGACTGCTAATGATAATGACAAGTGCGTGCGCCTGTGCGGCCTTCGGATTACTATGTATAGCCGTGGCCACGGACTATTGGTTATATACGAAGGAGAAGCTTGAGGAAGACATCAATGGAAATGTAACCTATAACAGATACTGGTCTGGCTTGTTTAGGAAATGTAAAGTCGATGGTGAGTACACTTTTAGTTTTTATGAGTACATCTATTGCTTTGTATCAAACAGTTGACCAATCGCGGCCGTCAGTCAAGGAATAAACCGACCAATCAAATAAATCATTCAGCCCGGACCTGAGCATATCAGCTCCGATATTTGGCCGCCATTTTGTTTACCTTGAATGCTGGTTTGGCGACTTAAACGTACTAGCTACGGCTAATTCAAGATGTAGTTACGGCGCTTAGGTCACGAACCAACCCTTTTACTTTTTTGTTTCATGCTACTGGTCATAAACTTTGTAAATGACGCCGTTAAAAATCGAAGCGGAACTTCCGGTCGGAAATAATGGGCGGGGCTTAGGGAGTTAGTGGGTGTGGTTGGCGATTGGTCAATTCCCAAAGGGATCGTATTCTAAACGTGCTCGCTGAAGAAAATATTCTCGCCGTATATACATATCGTCACTGGGCGATCAAAATGTCGTAAAAACAGCTTGAATAAATGATAATCTACAAAAATGCAATAGATTGATATATTAGGATCAACATAAGCCCAATGTTGTAGATATCAAGATTTTACAGTGAGATTTTTAGAGGAAATCTGCCTCTAACCAAAGTGGCCAAGAGTTTTCAAATTCTGCAAGGTATTCTATACCAAAATAAATCATTATTACTTTTTGATCAACGAAAGCTCTTTTCTGTGTTGGTACCGAGATAGTACATAAAGATAAAGAAGGAAATTTGTAAAAAAGTTCTGACTCCAAGTCAAGTTGACTATGTCTTTAAATGTTTGCATGCAGAAAAAAAAATAAGTACCTTAGCTTATAAAGTTTGCTTTCAGAAGCACCTTACGTATTTCTACTTTTATTACTAAAACACATTGTCTTGAGATCAACATACACCCTTTGATGTGGGTTTCTGGATCATTCAACCACATTCAGGAGATAATCTTTAACAATTTTCTCTAAACCAAATAGACCTATACTTTTCAAATTTTGCGTGCACTATTGCCTTATGATACCCTACTACAATACTGTGTTATAATACTCTTTGATCAGAATTTGGATATAACATATAGATATAGAAGGAACTCTTAAAAAAGATCTTTTTCCAAGCCATGAATCAGCCAAGAGTTTTCAAATTTATAAAAAGGCATTACTTTATTATATTCTACAAAAATTCTGCAATATATCAGTAAAGTCCAGAGCTATTATAATCAGGTGAGCTATATAGGACCACTGTGGTCCTCTTGTTGACTTGTTTTTAGTGCATGTGTGTTATGGGAAACGATTTGAATAGTGAAATTGACTTGTTACCTCTATCAAGAAGAATTTAGGTCAATCAAATAACTCTTAGACAGGAAGCGGGCTTTAAACTTATTTTGTTTATCTATATTAAGGATTTTTGTTATAGTTTGGTGACTTAAACATTGTAACTACAACTTACTAAGGGCATAGTTACGATGATTAGGTCACCAAACAACGATGTCCCTTTTATTTAGTGTCGATGACAAGTCTGGTCATTTCAGTCTGGTCTAATGACATACAGATGTACATACCTTGAGAGGATAATAATGTACATACCTTGAGAGGATAATAAAAATGGCATCAGTATTCCACATAAATATTTTACTCTACTTTCGTCGAGGCCGGACATATACATTGCATAGTACTTAACATGTACAGAAGGTGATAGGATCAAACTTTAAGTATTGAAAGCGATAGCCACATACTTTATCTCATTACGTTATGTCGAAAGCGATAATTGCATGTTCTCCAATATAGCTTTAGTCACATAAAAATGATTAAAATTTTCTTGAAACGCAAGAGATACGGCTATACGAGCGTAGTTATATACAACGTTTGTGTAGGGGTTTAGGTCAGTTCCTGCTATGCAAGTGGCGGCGGCACATATCCTTTCCGACATTCGTTTCTCACCATGGGTGGATAATCGTAAACCTAAGTGGACAGCAGCTGGAGGCTAGGAAATGGTGTGATGCTAGAACTGGTGCGAGATATACAAGGAATCCATTGTTAAGTTCTCATTGTTAAGCGGCATTAAACCCCATAAAAACAAACAAACAAACAAAAAACAACAACAAACGAATCTTTATATGCAAGAGCACGAAAATTAACTTCCATATAACCTAAACGAGAGAGGAATAAAAAATGTATTATGAATGTAAAACAATGTGAGTTCTACTAAAATGTTCGTCAGATTTTATGTCAAAGAAATACGATAATAATTTTCTTTTTATGGATAATGATAAGATGTTACAAGCAATTCCTTCAATATCCTTAATGTTTTCTTCCCATAAACACAAACATTTAAAGAATTACATCAACTTGAAATTTTTGTCTGCAGCAGCTTTTAATTTGGATAAGTCTAAAATTTTGTTGTTTTGTAATTTGATAAAATAGTATACAAGGGTTATCTAAAGATGTTTTTCATTTGAATACACACTTCTGAGTCTAAATCCTTTATTCTATTTCAAAATGTGAAACAGTGAAACAAAAGATAGAATATATAAATAAAACATGCAAACAAACAAACAAAAAATAGAATAAGATAACTCCGCTATTAACTATCTGCTATGAGTACTCATTAAAACGATCTTATCAGGATTATTCAAATGTGCCCCGACCCCCACATTTCCCCTACATATTTCTTTGCAATATAACAATGATAGAATGCTATATTTGAGTTTATTATATACCTATAAAAGATATTGAGTAAAACCAGGCTGTCAAATACAACTCGACAGAAAAAAAATCAATATTCGGCGTGTAGCAAAAAACCGTATTCGTCGAGTACCGTTAAACACGGGCTACTTTTTTGTGTATTGACGTTCCGGGTTTTTCGGAAAGTTGGTTATATCTTAGCCATTTAAGAGAATTTTCTTAATGTCATTTCCTAAAAGGTAAATAATAAAAGGAATATTACAACAGTGTGTTTTTCTATTTGTTGTTAACGTGTTCTCGAGTCGTGTGTAGGTGCTTTTTATTGGATTCGACCTTCGGTCTCATCCAATAAAAAAATACCTACACACGATTCTCGAACACGATAACAACGCATAGAAAAACACACTGTGGTAATATTCCCTATATATTCGAGCCTGTGCGCCATGTTTCTACCTATTTCCCATGGTTTTTACTCAAAAATAATAAAATATTCGCTTTGTTTTGCTTGATGACATCAAATTATAAGAAATGAAGAGAATATATATATATTTTTCTTTCAGTTATATATATATAATTTAATTGTTGGTTTCGTCTATCAAAAACGAGCAATCTGATTGGTCGAAAAATTTAATTCATACCTCCATGAACAAAATTTTGAGTACGCAGCCATTTTCAATGCTTCCGCACAAAATAGTTCACTACAAAAAGGTATCAAAATTTGTTAAGTTGTTGCATTTTTCGCTCGATGCTATTAAATTATAAGAAATGAAGATAATATTTTTTGTTTTCATGGAGGTATGAACCGAAAAACCTAATCACACAATGTATGAAACCGCTTCGCGTATTCATACAGTGTGATTAGGTTTTTCGGTTCATACCTCCATGAAAACAAAAAATATTCTCTTCATCTCTTAAACAAAAACTTCATAACACAATTGTGTGAATCTGCTTCGCGTATTCATGCAATGTGATTTTGAATATAGTTCATACCTGAATGAACTCAAAAAATATTCTCTTCATTTCTTGAAACGTTAAAACTAGTTTGAGAATTCGTATATGAGTCAGCGCTTTCAAACAGGTTCACCATGAACATAAAGTGAAGAAGTTTAAGCAATGCGCAGACACTCAACAGTCACGACAGCCATACAGTGTATTTAAAATATTCGCTATTCGTCTGTAAAAGCTTTAAGTCCATATCCACTTAAAGAGCGCATAGTGAAGACTTAGATCAGACATGTGCGGTGCGCTGGCTGATCTGATAGTTTTTATTTGGCGCTCACTGTAATTATTCGCAATATCACCCCCAAGCTCATTTGATAGCATAGACATAAAAATGTATTCAAAATATCCGCTGGTCCTTAAAACCATCATTCTTGAGGCACGAATAAATTGTGGGATTATATGGAAGTGGATTAAAGACAATTTGGGGCGGATATTTTTCTACATGTCTCCTAAAACAAATTCCATTCAGTTCAGTTTTCTAAAAGTAGCTCTCTGGCTTAATCGTACTCGACATTTTCGTCTTTTGTCTTAAGATTGCCTTATCTTGGGAAATTTGACAGACCTTGAACTGTTGATCAGTTTAGAAAGGAAAAATCCGCTTCCTTAAAGTACATTCTCCCCATTAATAAAGCCCGAGGGAGTTGCTGTAGTATTGTAGTGAGAAATGCAATCTTTACCGTACTACTCAACGCAATTTTACTGTTGTGACCAGGCACTGCTCTTAGTGACCAGTGCAGTACATGCTTCCACAATCCATTATTGACATATCATCGCTGGGCGTGCAAAAATGTCGTAACTACAGCTTGAATAAAGCTTTAGTTACGACATTTTGCCTGCCCAACAACGATGTGTTCGGTATTTAATTTCGCGTTGATAATTTTTGCTGAGATATTTTTAATATGAATAAGATATGGGTCTAGTTATGTATGATTTATATCCTCCCTCCCACGTTTATTATCATTTCTCTCGATAAGTCAAGCGCAAAGTACATCCAAGTTCTGTAAAGTCATCAAAAGAATGGACCAATCGCGGCTAACAATCAAATAATCAGTCGACAAGATTGAAACAAGAAATGAGTTTTGATCCCCGACATTGGCCGCCTTTTTTGTTAACCTTTTTTTGTTTGTTTGTCGAATTGAACGTCGTAACTACAGCTGCAGCTACGACGTTAAGGTCTATAGCCCACTATTCTACCTTTTTAGCTCACCTGAACACGAAGTGCTCATGATGAGTTTTTGTGATCGTTGAATGTCTGTCGTCCGTCGTCCGTCGTGCGTCGTGCGGCGTCAACAATTGAAGTGTTCAGAGGCTACAGTTTTAATCCAATCTTCGCGAAATTTAGCCAGAATAATTGATAGGTCATAAGGATGAACCCTATTGATTGTGGAAAGGTTCTATTGGAAAACACAGAAAATGGGGCCTAAATAGCAATTTCTTTGTTTACACTCTAGAGGCAACAATTTTGGCTCAATCTTAATAAAACTTGGTCAGAATAATTGTTAGGTCATAAAGACGAACCCCATTGATTATGGGAAGGTTCTACTGGAAAACACAGGAAATGGGGCCTAAATGACAATGTCTTTGTTTACACTCTAGAGGCCCTAATTTTGGCGCAATCTGCACGAAACTTGGCCAAAATAATTGTTAGGTCATAAGGATGAAGTCTATTGATTATGGGAAGGTTCTATTGGAAAACACGGGGAAAGGAGCCTTTATGACAACTTTTTGTTTACACTCTAGAGGCCACAGTTTTGGCTCAATCTTTATGAAACTTGGCCAGAATAACTGTTAGGTCAAAATGATAAGTCAAATGATTACAGGAAGGTTCTATCGGAAACACGGGAAAATGGGAACTCTAGAGGCCACAGTTTTGGCTCAATCTTTATGAAACTTGGCCAGAATAACTGTTAGGTCATAATGATAAGTCAAATTGATTACAAGAAAGTTCTATCGGAAACACAGGAAAATGGGAACTTAATGAAAAGTTCTTTGTTTACACTCTAGAGGCCCCAAATTTGGCTCATTCTTCAAGGAACTTGGCCAGAATAATTCTTAGACCATAAAGATGAAGCCTATTGATTAGGCTTTAAAAAATGCTGTGTTTCCGATAACCCGACCGACCTTGTTTCTGACCCCCGACTCTGCTGTTATTATCGGTAAAATGAAAAAAATGAAAATTTGAATGCCCGACCAATCCTTATTTTCGTCCGACCCATGAAATTCTCGAAATGTAGGTTTTATTACATTTCGGTAGTTTTTTCCGTTTGCTTCGTTCGGGGTTACTCTTCCTGAATGAATTAAGCGCTTTACGGAAGAATCGTCGCCATAAATGCAAACGTCAAGACGACTATGAAGTGAATAAATAACCCGGATAATGAGAAAGCGCGAAAGTCGAAATGCAATTTAAAATAAAAAATAACGATTTACCTACCTACCCTGTATTTTCCGCAGCAAAAATTTAGAAAAAAAAAAAGATTCGCCTACCTACCTACCCTCTTTTTTTCTAGCCCGTTAGCGGAAACACAGCTATTTTTGGGGGGGGGCCTCAAGGCAATATTCTATTGGAAAGCACAGGAAAAGTGGCCTTAATGACAGTTTCTTTGTTTACACTCTAGAGGCCCCAATTTTGGCACAAACTTCATGAAACTTGATCAGAATAATTGTTAGGTCATAAGGATGAACCTTAATGATTATTGAAAGGTTCTATTCGAAAACACGGTAAAAGGGGCCTTTATGACAATTTCTTTGTTTTCACTCTAGAGGTCCCAAGTTTGGCACAATCGTCATGAATCTTGGCCAGAACAATTGTTAGGGCATAAGAATGAACCCTATTGATTATGGGAGGATACATTTTGAAAGCACAAGAAAAGGGGCCTTTATGATATTTTTTTTGTTTACATTATTTGGTCCCAGTTGTCCTTTTTAACAGCAAATGAATCAGATGAACGATTTAGGACCATCATGGTCCTCCTGTTGTTACATGCTACTTGTCATAAATTTTGCGATATAAGGCCGTTTAAAATCGGAGCGGCACTTCCTTTCACAGTTAATGGGCGTTGCAAATGGAGTATGTGAGCGGGGCCAGCGATTGGTCAATTCGAGTGCTACCACCTTGATTCTTACTACTAAGTTCGCGAGTAGTAACCTCTACCTGTTCTTGCTCTATTAGGGAAGTATCAATATTGAGATAATATAAGACGCATGTTTTTTCTTCATTGATTTTGATTAAGGAATATTCTTTCGCATTATGTTACTAAAATATATACATTTGCTGTTAATTGACTGTTTTGACCACCATCATTTCCAAGCAGAATCTTTATAATTCAAACGTTTTCAAAGTTTTCAGCTAGCAAAGCTTTAGCTCTGATAGCTTAAGGTAACAGATAAACTTTTGAGGTCTGCCACTGGAGGTTTAACCACTAAATCCGTTGAATGCATTCGCCATAAAAAGTAGTTCTGGTGTATTTTAGTAATATTGCTAGTTCTATCTGCAAGTTCATCTCATATGTATTTATATCTCACTTGAGCATATCGTATAGAGAACTCCTTCAAAAGAATGCTATTTAACCCAGTCCCACTCAGGCCCGCATATATACGCATCTCAAGAAAAAAGCTTTGGAAATCATTGTGGACACTTAAGAAATTGCTTGTAACAAGCAAGTTCTTCAGTGTCCACAATGTTTTCTACCCTATAAGGCAAAATATTTCTGAATTCCACCTTTTTGAAATTGTCGTCTGCAACTTCTTTCAATTTTGACCAGTCTAAGACAAGGAATATTACTAAAAACAATGCTTTGCTAGCTAACAGTATATTCATTACTTTGATTTTTATATTTTTCTAATAAACATTTTGAATAAATTTTCATTTACGACAATGGCGATAAGGTTGTGCACATTACAAAAGAAGGAATAAAAGGAATACAAAATATGGAATATTTTAGCTTGCTGTCAAAACTGAACAAAAGACAAAAACAACAACTGCAATGGGCGTGATCCAGATATTGACAGATTGCTGCTGTCAAATAGAAATCGATTAACCAATCAAATCATTCTTTTCGACCGGAATTAAACTTTAAACTCGAACATTCACTGTTTGCAGGCTCGGCTATTTATACATCGTAACATCGACCATGTTTAGATCGCGAACCAACTATTTTACTTTTTTTTTCGTGTAACTGACCATTTACTTGATCTAAACAGCACTGTTTAATTTCTGAGTCGAACTTCCTGTCGGAGTAACGAGGTGGAACAAGCGATCCGTCAATTACCATAAAATTACCATAAAATCCTACTTTTTGACGTGCTGCACTATTAGCGAAAACATAGTGAGAAAGAGGAAAAGATATCTTAATCCTCTTCTGTTTTTCAAAGATTTAGACGATTCCGAATTCAAAGGTTTTGCAGACACAATTGAGAGTTGATTTTATATATAAGATAATCATTCAGTAGGGTAGAAATTATTGTGGAAAAAGAAGAAATTGCTAGTTACAATTTCTTCTTTTACCGCAATGTTTTCTCATGTATAAAACACAGACACTTAAAAACAAGAGATTGAACAGGAAAGGGTTAAACAAGCTTCCTGCACTATTCTAACGATGATATCCACTTCTTTATTGTCTCTTCTTTTAGAACTCATATGCATTTCGAATTGTCGTCTGCAACTTCTATTACCTTGTACCAGTCTAAAATGTTGTCGTCTGGTACTGGGTCAATTAGGAAAATCTGAAGAATCTGGAAATCTATTAGACAGTGTTGTGTTTCCTACGCAACGTGAAATAGTCTTAATAGTTCGCCCGTAGACACAAAATGTTGAGTAAAATGGTCTGATTGAGACAAAAATGCTATCGGAGAATCGATAGGCCCGGCTTGTAGACGGCTCTCTCGTCAGCAGACGAGATAACTTTGAGATTTAGTCCATATTGAAATCGTTTAACCTATTACGAGACGACAAAATTTAGACTTGCCCAAATTTAAAGAAGTTGCCAACGACAATTTTATATTAGGAAGCCTTGAAAATCTTTTGGGTTAGTAGACGTTGCGGAACATGAAGAAATTGCTTGAAACAAGCATATGTTTAATTTTCCACAATGTTTTCTAAAGCATTTACTTGAGGGACGTCAAAAGCAGCAATGTTAAAGAATTAGTTAAACGCTGCTGAATTATCACGGATTACGCCTGAAAATCCTTTTGGCATTCCTAGATAAAACTGAGGTATGGATAAATTTACGAGCTGAAGAACTAAAATAATGTCTTAGGGGTCGAACTGTTTGAGAGAAATAGATGTAGTTACATTTATTTGAAGTGATTTTAAACTATATGTTTCTCCAATTTCTTTGCTCCGTTTAAAAAGGAAACTAACATTGCTATTCATTATTCGGGAAGTCCAGGCAAAACGCTCGGCTATATCATTTTACCCCCCCCCCCCCACAATGACGCTTTTGAACACCCTTTCAGAAGAAAAAGGTTTGGAAATCATTTTTGAAATTGAAGAAATTGCTTGGAAAGCATAGTGGAAAATGAAGAAATTGCTTGTCATAAGCAATTTCTTCATTATCCACAATGTTTTCAACCTGAAAATACATTTTTTTAAGATTTCATCAATTTAAAAATTGGCGTCAGAAACATCTTGAATCATTTTGTCGTAGGCTAATCGGATAAAATAGTGAAGTCTTCTTTATCCTAATATTCTTCGGATGGTAGATCATACCAATTAGCAGACGACACAATTTTACACCCAAAATTAAAGAAGTTGCGGACGACAATTTAAGCTGGTAGAAACTTAGACATCTCTGTGATTCAGAGTAAAAAACAATGGTGAAAATATATAGATTAGTTGTAACAAGCAATATTTGTAACAATTTCTTCATTTTCGCTTTGTTTTCGTAGCCTGTTTTTATTTTCGGGGATTTAAAAAGCAGGGTTTGGTTAATTTACATTAAATAGTACAATAGTTTATAAACTGTGAACTGTATTCGCCTTGTCTTTCATTTGATGAAGCATAATCAGATTTTTTAACGATTATTTTCTCCTTTTGAAGCAAGCGCAAGTTATGGTTTGATATAAAAAGGAATAAACCACAGAGAAGTTAGACAGACTCTCCACTGTACCTTAAAACTTTCTTAACCCATTAACAGACGAAACATTTAAGACTGGTCAAAATTCAAAGAAGTAGCGGACGGCAATTTTATTAGATGAAATTTCAAAAATCTCTGTGTTCATGGGTTGAAAACTGTCAATAGTGAATAAATTCCTTGTAACAAGCATATTTTTTTTCAAAATTTTCCACAATGTTTTCCACAGCTTTTTTCCATGGAGCTTCAAAAAGCGTCATCATGTGGGAATGGGTTAAATTGTTATTTGAGAACTTAAATGTTTTATTTCTACGACAAAATACATGTAGGCGTCCTTTTTGTCTTTTTTGTCTAGACGGTTCATGTTAAGTATTTGCCAACACCTGGAGACCCTGTAAAAATGCTGGCAAATAATGGCCTCTGTGCCCTAGGTGAATACCGTTCTACAAAGAATGGAGCCTTTCAAATCCCTCTTAAATAGTCAATCTCTTTTTTTAATGCTATTATTTCCACACACAAAAAGGCTCAAGTAAGAGCGTTTAACCACATTCCCACACTAGGACGTTCCTCAAAAAAAAAAAAAAAACAAACAAACAAACAAACAAACAAAAAAAACTGAGAAAACATTGTTAAAAAATAAAGAAATTGCTTGAACCAAGAAATTTCTTCATTTTCAACAATGTTTTCTACCAAGAAAGTTGATAAAATCGAAAATTTCATGAACTTTGAATTGTCGTCTGCAGCTTCTTTCACTTTGGACCAATCAAGAGTTTTATCGTCTGGTGGTGGATGACGAAATATGTGGGCCTCTTGTCATTTAAAAACAACAGGCTACAAAACTTTTTTGGCAACTAAATGAACAATGTACACTATGACAGAAAATTCACTTATACACAGAATGCTCGTGCCTGTTTCGAAATTTCTATCTGTAACTGCTAAAACATTTAACACATGAAGAATATGGTCATTAAATGAGGATAAATTTAAACCTGGTTTTGTATTCAATCTTTTCGCTTTAATTTGCGAGCCAGCCAAATGTGATTAACATGCGTCATTTCATTGGGAATTGATTTCGAATTTTGAGATAATCGTTTAAACAGCGTGACAGCAGCCGACTCGAGATCCCAAAGAGATAAATTCTCATTAGATTTTTTAAGCTCAATTCTATTGTCACCATTCTTTAATTTGGGCTCGCTCGAACTGGCGCCTAAAGAAATATTTTTGCTCTGTGTTTTGTTTGGAATCTAAAAGTACGCAGAATTTTCCTTATGTCACACCCAAGGAGACACTCTGTTGAGATATCCGTTATATCAGAGTTGCATATTTGTGACTCTTAAGACGAAGAAAGATCTCCTTAGTGTTCAATTAAACATTTTCTTTAACCCATTCTGGTACAACCCCGCTTTTTTCCCGCCTTTCGTAAATAAACATTTTGAAAACATTTTGAAAAATGAAGAAATTGCTTGTTACAAGCAATTTCTTCATTATCCACATTGTTTTCTACCCCTTTATACAGTGATTATTAAAATATCAGCAAGTGAAAATCATCGTCTGCAACTTCTTTGAATTTGGACCGGTCTGAAATTTTGTCGTTTGGTAATAGCTTAACAAGGAGATTTGATTCAGCAGAGATCAACCATAGGTCAAATTCAGAAATTGATTAAAAAATAAGGTAAAATGACCTTTTTAGATTCGACAAATTGACAATGAACGAAATGTTTCGTACCTGTGCAGCCGGCGAAGTCCGCATAGGCTAGCCGTGTTCGATAGTTTTCGCAGTTACCCGGAGGTCTTTTTATAGCTTCCGATTTGATTACGAAATCGATTTTTGAATTTTAAATGACAGAAATTGTTCAAAGGGAAACATTTTTCCTTCATTGTCGAATATACCTTTATTCTAGACACTTTTATTTGTTGGATGGCTGGCACCGCCTACTGACTCCGCTGGCCCCGCGTTATCTCCCAATTTTTGGACCCCTTAATGCGTCTATGTCAATCGCTTTTGTTTTTCGTGTGTGCGGCTTAAAACGATTGCTCGTTTTGTTTAAACCTATTCAATATACTGTGGTTGGAAAAAAACAAGATATTTCATCTTTCCGCCAATTGGGCTATTGAAAAAACCTAGAATCGAACTTGAGAACTCTTGATCGCAAATGTACTTCACGCCATTGGACATCGCAAGGATTATAAGCAAATAAGTTGAAAAGTGGGTGTTCATGGCGTTTTACCATTTTATTAGTAACAAACAAAATGAAAGCTTTTGACAAAAAATGAAATAGATATACGCATATGTCTTTTTAAATCGCACTCATTATCTTCCCCAAAGCAAAAACAAAAGAAAAAGACATACACATTTTGTTGAGATCTAAAGAGTTAACGAGGAGAATCGTTCAGGGATGACACCATCCCTAACGACACGCGCAGATAAATGAGTCGATAAACTGAATTTTAGGCGAATCAATTAGGGCTTAGCAGAGCCCATAAAAATATCGATAGCGCCAGACCAAAAAACAATGCACTGCTTAATGTGTTGGAATGACGACCGTGACATCTAAAAGGCGTCACCAGACTTTTTTTTATTCACTTTATTCGCTCCGTTCCGTATTATGGAAACAGGAGGTAAATGTACATGGAAAACAAATATACGAGGCAAAAAACAGGTACAATATACATATGTATATGGTATGAGAAAGATGGAGATTAGGGTCGAAGATAGAAATTAAGAATTTGTCCATGATTTTCTTTACAAATTTGAATAGATTTACAATTTCTGTAACTTTTTTGTATTCTTAAGTAATTCAAATATCAGAGGGTATAAAACGTTTTATTTCTGCTAAGTAGGAACAACAGTTAAATATGTAATGGTATTCTTCACCAATTTCGTTATTGCAAAGGGTACATGTTCGTTCAGATATTTCAATCTTCGACCATCTTCCTGTTTTTTTTACAGGCAATTTAGTGTTATTTGTTCGAAATTTAATCATATACATAAAGTGAACCACATGTATTGCATTGACAACCGCAGCAAACCCATTCCAACACAGCGGAATTTTAGACTGGTCCGAATTGAAAGAAGCTGCAGACGACAATTTCAAGTTGATAGAATTTGGAATTTTTTCATCATTTTGGGTAGAAAACATTGTGGATAATGAAGAAATTGCTTGATACAAGCAATTTCTTCATTTTCCACAATATTTTCAAAAGATTTTTTCTTGAGGGGCGTAAAAAGGAGGGATTGAGTTGTAATGGGTTAAAGAAGTCAGCAGATAAAAACTGAAAATAGAAATGTACCGCATGTATTGTATTGAATTGACAACTGCAACATCTAAAAGACATCGCCAGACACACACACAAAAACAACAACAACAACAGTAATCAATATAAATGTACCACATGAATTGACCAAACGCTGGCTCCACCCAATGACTTCTTATGCCCCGCCCATTAACTCCAACAGGAAGTTCAGCTTCGTTTTTCAACGGCGTTATTTTGCAAAATTTATGGCCAGTAGCATGTAACAAAAAAGTAAAAATAGTTGGTTGGTGACCTAAACGTCGTAACTACAGCTTGAATAACAGTTGAGGTTAACAAAAATAGCGGCCAATGTCGATAAGCACAGCTCCAACCTGTAAAAAATATTTGATTTGTCGGTTTATTCCTCGATTGACACCTGCTATTGGTCAACTGAACTGACGACTGCGACATCTAAAAGACGCCCACAGACAAAAAAAAAAAAAAAAGAACCACGTGTATTACACCTTTTCCAGATATGTTCTCTACCCTTTTTGGCACTAATTTATGCAATTTCAAGTCACTTTGAAAAATGCTGTGTGCAGGTTTTTTTTATCATGTATATAAGTACTACGTGCATGAATGACTAGAGGGGAATAAGATAGAACCAAACTGCGAACTTATTCTATTTCAATGACAACTGTAGTAGCATCAAGAAAAAAGGATAGATAGATTCTTTATTTAGACTTGTACATTACATATATCGTCGAAGTAAACAAATATACAAAAATAAGGAAAAAAGATGAGTAAAAATATTCTGAATGTGTAGGAATTGACGGATCGCTGGCTCCGCCCACTGACTCCTCTGGCTACGCCCGCTATGCTCTGAAATGAAGTTCCACTTCGATTTTGCAAATATAATTGCCAGTTACATGTAACAATAAGCAAATTTGTTGATTAGCGACATAGACTTCGTAACTATTGCTTGAATAATAAGCATATTACACCCAAATGTCGGTAAATGTTGGAGTTCAAAGTTCACTTCCTGTCTAAATGAAAGAATAAATTGCTCGATTAATTTTTTGCTTGATAGCCGCGATTGGATCGCTGGCATTGTCTATTGATCAAGGCTCCTACATAGCAGTTCGATTTATGTAATAGACGATACTATATTGTAAAACATTAGGTTAGAGAATAAAATAGAGGGAAATCGTCGGTTGACAATTAACGAAATATCACCTTCAGTTATCCTTAAACCCGACCTGAAATCTCGGGTGGGTAAGAAATCTAATTGAAATGATTGGCGACTGGCAAGCACAATATTAAATACAGCTTAACCCATTCTTACAGGCCAAGGTTTTAGACTGGTCCAAATTCAAAAAAGTTGCAGACGACAGTTTAAAGTTTCTGAAATTCTAATTTTTTTTTTACTTCGCGGGTAAAAAACATTGTGCAAAATGAAGAAATTGCTTGTAAAAAGCAATTTCTTCATTTTGCGCAATGTTTTTCTAATTGTTTTTCTTGAGGGGCGTTCAAAAGCGTCACTGTGTGGGAATGGGTTAAATGAAACTGTACTTACCATATATTGGTCGCCCAACTACGAAATATAACTCTTTGCAATACTGTGTATCTATAAAGGTGACTGCAGCCATAGCAGAGTGGTAGCGCGTAGGACTCCTGGTCACTGGGTCTCGGGTTCGATCCAGGACCTTAGAATCAACTGGAATAATGTGCTCGTTACACTGAGTATGAAATCAGATCATGACTTTTTTTCCTACAATGCTGTCCCGCATTTAATAATTTTGAACATATATAGGTGGTTTATGAAATCCTTTTAATCAATTCCCACACAATCCCTCCTTTTTACGCTCCTAAAGAAAATAGTTCTGGAAATCAATGTAGAAAATAAAAGAATTACTTGTAACAAGCAATTTCTTTATTTTCCACATTGTTTTCTACCCACAAACATTTTAAACATTTCAATAATTTGATTTTTTTCCCTGTAACTTCTCTTAATTTGGACCGGTTTTGAAATTTTACTGTGTGGTAATACATACGTCTTTTCTATCACCTGCTTGAAACCGTGACTGTTCAATAATAAACAGCCGTGAAACGTTTTTTCGGTGTCCCGGCAAATGTATTTACTTCTGCCATTTTTAGTGCTCTCACGCGAAAACAGTTTGTATGGAAACGATGTGTCTATGACAAAGAACCAATAAATGTAAGAGCATTCAACATCCGACAATCTAACACAATACAAAACGCTTCATAACCGGGTCAGGGATATTGTCAGAAAATTGGGTTATTCACGAATGGACCGTTCAATAGCTAAAACTCTTTTTCCAGAAAAAAAAGACGACATGGGAGAATAATTTAATCTTTTACCAGACTACAAAACTTTAGGCCGGTCCAATTTC
The DNA here is from genome assembly GCA_946902895.1 of Fragum fragum. Taxonomy (NCBI): domain Eukaryota; kingdom Metazoa; phylum Mollusca; class Bivalvia; order Cardiida; family Cardiidae; genus Fragum; species Fragum fragum. The sequence continues at coordinate 66,494,379 of OX336365.1, read as the reverse complement.
AAAGATATTGTGGACAAAAAATTTCAGTCAGTGGAATTCTTGGATATTTCTTACATCTGTGGTAGAAAATATTATGTACAATGAGGAAATCGCTTGTTCCATTTTTGCAATTTTTCACAAGCTTTATTTTTGAGGTCGACAAAAGCGTCATTGCTCGGGAATGGGTTGAAAGAATTTAAACCTTAATATACAAGTATTGTCACAAAAACAAAGACATGGTTACATTTACGGTCAGATTACGCTTTACAAAAATCATACCTTTATTTTAAAAACTATCTCTGAATTTTTTTCAATTCAATTGATCACGTAACACATACCTGCAGCGGATGACCCAGACCACGAAGATACAGCTGACCCAAGCTGTAGCTACGAGGTTTTGGTCGACCATTTACAATATAATACCTACAAAAAGTCAATATATCTAAGATTCGTTTATCCTTTAAATCTTACCAGACTACATGATTGAATAAGATTTTTAAAGAAAATTATCTGTTTATTATTGATATTATAATTATTCAATAAAGTGTAATTTGCGATACGGCGAACTTATTCGTAGATTCAAATCTAGCAAATACTACGGTTTAAAAAGATTTTCATAAAATTGTTAGGCAATATACGGTTTGGAATGAAAACTTTACCTTAACTGTTTTCGACGAAATTTCGATGAATTGCTATTGCCTGAATTGGCGGTTTCGTCGTTATCTCTAGGCAAATGCATGCTTGTATATTGTCGTTGTCGTTCTAAAACCTCGTAACTACAGCTTTATTCAAGCTATAGTTACGAGGTTTTAGAATGACAACGACGATATGTTGGTGCAGGTATGTATATGTGTTACCGCAGCTCGGAGTGTATCTTTTATCCAACCATCGAGCTTTGTCACTCAAAATGTATTTTTTTCCCTAATTATTATTATCATTATTATATATTTTTTCAGTTTATATTTTGTTACTGACCAATACCTGTAGTCGAGCGCAATGCGACCACATGTTGTACCTTTTTTTTAGCTCACCTGAGCACAAAGTGCGAGGTGAGCTATTGTGATCGGTCGTTGTCCGTCGTCCGTCCGTCCGTCTGTCCGTCTGTCCGTCTGTCCGTCTGTCCGTCTGTCCGTCTGTCCGTCTGTCCGTCCGTCCACAATTTCTTTAAAAATCTTCTCCTCCTAAACCAGTTGGCCAATCAAGCTGAAACTTTGCAGGGATGTTCCTTGGGTGAAGTTCTACAAAAGTTGTTAAAAGAATTTAATTCCGTCAAAAATTCTGGTAGCCGCGGCATGTGAAAATGGGAATCTTTAGTAAATCTGTAAAAATCTTTAAAAATCTTCTCCTCCTAAACCAGTAGGCCAATCAAGCTGAACTTTTGCAGAGATGTTCCTTGGGTGAAGTTCTACAAAAGTTGTTAAAAGAATTTAATTCCGTCAAAAACTTTGGTTGCCGCGGCATGTGAAAATGGGAATCTTAAGTAATTCTGTAAAAATCTTTAAAAATTTGCTCCTCCTAAACAAGTAGGCCAATCAAGCTGAAACTTAGCAGGGATGTTCCTCGGGTGAAGTTCTACAAAAGTTGTTAAAAGAATTTAATTCCGTCAAAAACTCTGGTAGCCGCGGCATGTGAAAATGGGAATCTTTAGTAAATCTGTAAAAATCTTTAAAAATTTTCTCCTCCTCAACCATTGGGCCAATCAATCTAAAACTTTGCAGGGATGTTTTTTAGGTGAAGCTCTTCAAAAGTTGTTAAAAGAATTTAATTCCGTGAACTCTTGTAACTGCAGCATATGAAAATGGAAATTTTAGAAAATCTTTGTTGTCTTTTTTTTTAACAGACTACAAGGCCAAAGGCATTTATATTTTATATAGAGCTCAATCATATTGTTCTCAACCAAGTCTTTTTAAATATTTAAACATGGCCCTTCCCAAGGCATCCAAGGATATGAAAAACGCCCAATAAGAGCATGTTCAAATATTTTCCACTCCTCATGTATAAGTTGTAATGCATTCATATTTTGATTTATAGTACATCCAGATTGTTCTCTACCAAGGTTGCTAAAATTACACCCATTGAAGTTGTAGACAGTAATAAGAGTTTGATTGAAATCTAAATACAAAGAATTTCAGGTAGAAAACACTGTGAGAAATGGATAAATTGCTTGTCACTCCCTTTCTCACTATGTATTTTTCAAAGCTGTTTTCCCTGAAGGTGACAAATTCTGGGATAGTTTGGTAATGGATTAAACTATAAAGCCAAAGGCATTCATTATTATTGTAAAGCATTACTGGATTGTTTTGTACAAAGCCCAAAATCTTATATATCTTTTATTAATTTTGCTCAAGTTGTGTCTTTTTTATACTAAAAAGTACTGTAATTTGGAGATGCCTCAGGTGAGCGATTTAGGACCATCATGGTCCTCTTGTTTTTAACCCTTTCCTGTTTTGCAAAACATTAGACTTGTCCAAAATTAAAGGTTTTGCCGACTTAAATGCGAATTTTATTTAATTTGATAAATAAACATTCAGTAGACTAGAAAATATTTTTGAAAAAGAAGAAATTGCTTCTTTCAAGCAGTTTCTTCTTTTCCACATTTTCTAAAATCTAAATTCACAGGAACTAAAGAACCAAAACTGAATAGGAAACGGTCACAGCGACTAACCAAGGTGTCTAGACAATCGACTTATTTTAGCCCTCAAGTTAAAATTTCTTCTTTATCCACAATATTTCTACCCCAAAAGACAAACATTTTAAAAATTCAACAAATTATAATTTATCATCTACAACGTTTTTGAATTTGGACTCGTCTAAAAATTTGATGTCTGGGAGCAATTCGCTTATTACACAACTACCCCATGAAAAATGATAAGGCGACTCTAAAAAAGAACACTTTCAGATCTATCAGACACTCATGCAAAAAAGAAAAGAAAAAACATTGTGTAAAATGAAGAAATTGCTTGTAACAAGCAATTTCTTCATTTTACACAATGTTTTCTACCCAGAAAACTGAAAAAATCTAAAATTTCATAGACTTAAAATGTCGTATGCACCGACTAATCTTAAATTTGGCCGTCTGGTATTGAGTTAAATCTGTCTAATTTAGACCGTTTTTGACTAGCGAGGTAGTTAAAATATTGTAAAGAACACTTTGTTTAAATAACCGAAATCCGATGCATAGTTAAGTGCACTATCTTGTTTGCGGGCCCGTATTGCATATTGAACCAAAGAGAGACGGTAACTCATAATAAATAATGGCTTGAGACAAGTAATCGAAGCCCGCCCGTTCCCGAGTGAGAGAAATAGATAGAAGATATATATCTTGGCATTCTTGATTAGTTCATAGCACACTTTGATGATTACATCGATTCGAGTAATTTGTTCCGTCTTTTTACCACTTGCTTCATTTGGTTTATTCTATTAATAAAAGATCATATCGTCTCTTTCTCGAATATACTGAAATTGGTATTGTTTCGATGTCTTCAAATGCTCCACTTTGACTTAACCCTGTCACGTTCTTTTAAGTTTAAGAGTGGTCTAAGTTGAAAGAGGTTGCTTACGACATTGAAAGTTGGACTTTTTTCTATTTGTCGCGTGCTTTGTATGAACATTTATTGAACATTTGTAATATCTCTCCAATATTACACCATAGACTCTGCATTCAAGACATCGTTACTGCTTCTATACATTTTATTGTTGTTGTTGTTGTTGTTGTTGTTCGCAGATGATTTTAAGACCGGTTTGGTAGATTTTTTTAGAGTCAGGCTACAATATAAAACCCCTATAATAATTGATTTTTTTATCAGAACTATCTCCCCGGGATACAAAATGCATTTCATTTCATTACAACAGGCCATTTCGGTAACTTACTTGAACCCATTTCGACACAATTACGCTCTATTGGGCCCTAGGAGCAAGCAATTTCTCCTTTTCTCACAATGTTTCAACCTATTTTGCAATTGCTTTCCGTTTCAGCGTTTTCAGTTTGAAGATTTTTTTTCAATTTGGACCATGTCTAAAATTTTGATATGTAGTTAAGAAAACTGAAACTAAGGAAATAATGAAATAGATAAGAGAGAAAATGTGGTGTTTTAAAGAAGCAAACAAAGCCAGGTTTTAAGTTCAATTTCTCAATCTGTACTTAACCTTTGATGGGAAATAAAGGAAATAAGTATGAAATGTCACGCTAAATCTATCAGTTTTTCAGTTTTTCATTCCTTTCAACGGTTGCATTTTCCAAAAATTAAATCGTTTTGAATTCAGTTCAACCCTTTTTTAGACTATTCCGAATTGACCACTCGTGAATATCAATCAAACAAGCAAATAATTCATTTTGACCGGAATTGAAATTTGAACTTCAACCTTACCCGACATTTAGTGTAAAGCATGTTCGTTGGTTCGGCGACTTAAACGTCGTAACTACAGCTTATTCAAGCTGTAGTTACGACGTTTAAGACACCAACCAACCATTTCACTTTTTGTTACACGTTTCTGAATTATAGATAATACGAAAAACGCCGCTAAATATCGAAGCAGAACTCTACTTTCGTCAGTGGACGTGGCCAGCCGAGTCAGTGGGCGTGGCCAGCCGAGTCAGTGGGCGTGGCCAGCGATCCGCTTACGGATACCGAGTTAAGCTATTTCTATTTTCCCGATCCCAGTTAGCGTTCATATTATTCATAATTATGACAAATTAATGCAACATTTAATGCGTCGACTCGCTAACACAGCTTTAATGACAAAATGAAAATTTATCTCCGTCACGTGATACGCGGATTCTTCCCTTCCTGTCAGTTTTTAGGCCTGAAACACTTTACCTGCTGATTCATTGGTTTATTGGATCGCCGTATTGTGTGTGCTTAACCCGTTTCCAGACGGCAAAAAATTAGACTGGTCCAAGTTAGAAAGAAGTTGCGGACGACAAGTCACACGAAATTTTAGATTTTCATTTTTTTGGGTAGAAAACATTGTGTAAAATGCAGAAATTGCTTGTTAAAGTAATTTCTTCATTTAACAAAATGTTTTCCCAATCGTTTTTCTTGGGCGTTATTGTGGGAATGGGTTAAAAATGCTGACCTCTTTAACAGGTATTCAAATTAACCCATTCCCGCTGATTCCCGCTATTTTACGATCCTCAAGTCGAACGATAGTGGGAGAACAATGATTTCTTTTCTAAAAGATAAAAATGTCTAAAATTGTATTTACTTAAAAATGTCATCTACGACTTCTTTCAGTATGGATCAGCCTAAATTTTGTCGATTGGTTATACGTTTAAGCCTTGCAAGTTTTATGACAACTAATTTTGGAAAATTATATGAAACCAATAGGTATTTCACGGATCGGATATGTCAATCAAAGAATCGATACACCAACGAAATTTTTCATTTAGACCGGAAGTGAACTTAGAGCTACAAAATATATCGACAACTATTTGAAGCATTATTGTTATTTTTGCTACTTTAACGCCGTAACTATACTGCTTATGTAAACTCTAGATTCGACGTTAGAACGCGATTCAACCATTTTACTTTTTTGTTACATCTATTGATTGGCTGAATTTTAACGCTGCTTTTAACAATATTTCAGTCATATCGCGGCGGCTGGAGCTCCTAACAATGGATTCCTGGTATTTCTCACACCAGCACTACCAGTACATTCTTTCCTAGCCTTCAGCTGCTATCCCACTAAGGTTCACGATTATCCACACATTGGTGAGAGACAAATGTCGGAAAGAATATGTGCTTGGGATAGAACCCATGACATCCTATGATTGAAGGTTAGGAGTCTGACGCGTTACCGACTGCGCTATGACGGCGGCTCGTACATCTAACCGGCCATAAATCTTGCATTATAACGCCATTTAATATCGGAGTAGAACTCCCTGTCCGGTCTCAGTGGGCGGAGCCAGCGATCGATGACATGAGCACGAATGCTAACTTACACATTCTCAGATAGTCACCAACTCAATGTCTCTTTAGTTTGGCTTATAAAGGATTTGTGGTCTTTTTTATACACCAATCAGATTACTATTAGTGAACGAGATGGAAGTGAAGGTCGTCTACGCAATGTCACGATGTGACATTGTTCGAAATCTAACATAGGGGCTCATAAATATCGACGTTGGGCGTGCAAAATGTCGTAACTAGAGCTTGAATAAAGCTGTAGTTACGACATTTAGCACACCCAAAAGTTGTAATACTGTGATGGTGAAAAGTTGTTATACTATGGTGGTGGTTCTCTCAAGGAAAATGTGTGAGAAAGAGACCGATTAGTCTCGATATATTTTAACAGCTTAACCTTTGTACCGCGTTTTAACCCTTTACTGTTTTTGGAAGTATTAGATGTGTCCATATTCAAAGGGTAGCAGGCGACTTGTAAAGAAAACACAATTAAAAAGGCATCCATCCTACATGATAGAAAACATTGTGGATAAATGAGAAATTGCTTGTATAATATTACAGGGATGTATAAATCCGGTATTGAACGAGGAACCGTTTAGGAACCTTTGGACAGTAGATCTGATAGGTGTGTTACTGCTTAATTATTTACATTTTTTCCTTTTTCCATGATAGTCACATAGATTTTATAATTTGTCCCGAAAAGTCTTCCTAAATGACGTCATTTTAGGACGTTTGTAAAGTCAAGTGATTTGATGATGTCATAATTGTCTGATCATTGCTGGATAAAAATTTAATGAACTCATTGTGGAAAATGAAAAATTACTTGTTAAAAGAGATTTATTTATTATCCACAATGATTTCTACACTAAAATACTGACTTTAAATACACCATCAAATAAGAATTGTCGTCTGCAACTTCTTTAAACATAAACCAGTCTAAACTTTTGTCGTCTGGTAATTGTTTTATATACAAAAAAATTTAGTCAGTTTTTAATTAATGATATCTTTTTATGTACCTCAGAAAAACAGTTATCCCATTCCTAAACGAGAAAATTTTAGACCAGTCCAATTTGAAAGAAGATGCAGACGACAATTTTAGGCTGATGAAACAAGCAATTTCTTCTATGTCCAAAATGTTTTCCATAACTTTTTTCTTGAGGGTCGTAAACAGAAGGGCTTAAGTGGGAATGGGTTTACCTATTTTATTTTATTTTTTTTTAATCCAAGTTTTTGTCATATAGTCAGTTTTTCCTGGAAGACGGCTCATTTCATTATAATGGGTTGGAGACATTGCCTGACGTTTATTACTGGGGTTAGAATGATATTGATTCATCACTCACGGCTGGGCGGCAGTTATGGATTTCCGGACCAATTTTGCATAGGATAAATACTTTGTCACGAAACTATATGAAATTGATAACGCCAAACATCAACATGAAAACAAATATGAAAATATCAACGCGGAAAGGAAGTTTATGGGCATTGGTTTGAATAAAGAGGTTTGTTTGGTCCAATCAAAAGAAAATGCGAGTTTTGATTTAAAATGCGATTAACGTATTGTGGCTGTCCATCGTGGATTAAATTGACCAATCTAGAGGGTTAAAATGTTGACCTTAGATATTTATGCTAAGCATTTTGGTGGTTTGGTGACTTACTATAGTAACGATCGTTTACGACTAATTAATGATTTACATACCTGACCAAATTTTATGAAACGAACGGCGTTTTATAGCTAAGGAGGTGGAGCTCTCATAGAGTTACATTTTATATTACATTCTAGTTTGCCATCGTAATGCCGTGAAGTTATGTATGACATTTATACATGTGGCCGATTTGGCTTGACTGAGGCCAGTATACAAACCATTTGGTTTGTTAACCCTTTCCAACACAGTACCGTTTTTACGCTCCTCAACAAAACAGCGTTGGAAAATGTTTCATTCTCCACAATGTTTTCCACCATAAAGGCAATTTTTTTTGGGGGGGGGGGGGCGATTTCATTAACTATAAAATGACGTCTGCATCTTCAATATAATAAGACTGGTGTACAATTTTGCTCCCAGGTAATAACTTTATGCTAGATTTTAACCCATTACAACTCAATGGCGCATTTTGACGCCAATGTAAAACAATACTAAGGAAAATATTTTCGAAAAAGGAGACATGGCTTGTGAAAAGTAATTTCTCCTTTTTAAACAATGTTTTCTTGCATATTCATTCATCATTTTTCAAGATAAACAAATTTTGGAATGCCGTCTGAAACTTTTTCAATTCGGATCGGTCCAAAATTTTGTCGTTTGGAAATGGGTGGAATAGATTATGAAAGATCAATATGTCTGGACAGACGAATGCTGGTACTCTAAGTTCAAAAAAGTTACAAAAAAAGGCCATGCAATAGTGCTGTACAAGAACAAAAAGTTTTCGTACAGATTTCTCTTTCGTCCATTCCCACACAGTGACGCTTTTTGACGCCGCAAGAAAAACGCTTTAGAAAAAACAGTGTGGACAATGAAGAAATTGCTTGTTACAAGCAATTTCTTCATTATCCACAATGTTTTCCAACCCAAAAATACAAAGATTTCTAAAATTTTACCTCTTAAAAATTATCTTCTGCAACATCTTTGAATTTGGTCCAGCTAAAAACGTTATCGTCGGGTAGTGAGTTAAATCGAGGATCCTCTCTAGATTGAAAACTACTTTCATGGATTCGGTATCAGTAATTGGTCATTTGTAATTGGTTTCATGCTTTGTGTACTTAATTAGTATATTTATGTGTGTATGTGAATCACAGATGTAAAGTTTCTTTGGTATCAGTAATGAGTAATTTGTGATTGGTATGATGATTTCTGTACTAAACTTGTATATTTTTTTTTGTATGTGAATCTCAGTTTTAAGAATTCCTGTGACTGTTACATACGACACCAGAAATTAGTAATTTTTAATTGGTATCATTCTTGGTGTACTAAACTTGTATTTATTTTTGTGAGAATCTCAGATTTAAAATTACTGTGTCTTTTACATTTGGAATCAGTAATTAGTCATTTGTAATTGGTATCATACTTTGTGTAGTAAACTAGTATAGCTTTTTTGCGTGAATCTCAGATGTAAAAATTCCTGTGACTGTAACATTCAGTATCAGTAATTAGTAATTTATAACTGGTATCATTCTTGGTGTACTAAACTAATATTATTGTGTGCGTGCAAATCACAGATGTAAAATTTCTATGACAGATACATTCGGTATCAGAAATTAGTAATTGTTATTGGTATCATACTTTGTGTACTAAACTAGTATAGCTTTTTTTTGTGTGAATCCCAGAAAAAATAAATTCCGGTGACTGTTACATTCGGTATCAGTAATAAGAAATTTGTAATTGGTATCATGCTTTATGTACTAAACTAGTATAGCTTTTTTGTATGAATCTCTGCTGTAAAATTTCCTGTGACTGTTTTGGTACGGCCTTTACAATATGAATATAATCCACCCATAACCAGATGTCGATATTCTAGACATGTCCAAACTGGACAACCCTACGGATATCAATTTGGAAAGGGTGTAAACTTTCTTAAGTATTGGAAACATTATCGAAATAGGTTGATGATCTCGTAAAAAACATGTTTCTTTTCTCAGAATATTTTCCTAAATATCGTATTTCAGGAGCTTGAAAGCCAGCGATAGATTTTTTATTATACTGTTATCAAAATCTGGATTTCAAAGTCTATGCAATCCATTCATTTTACCTCAAAATCCAGCGATTAGTCAGTGTTGTTAATTTAAGAGATGAAGAAACGATTTTTTTATGGAGGTATGAACCGAAAAACCCAATTACACTGTATGAATTCGCGAGGTATGGCTTTTTTTTCGACCAATCAGAACGCCTTTTTTTGATAGACGAAGCTGAAAATTAATTCACAAACATTTGAATAGGTATTTTGCCTCATATAAGTAATTTCTACACAAATCCAATAAATTAACAATTTTCATAATCTGCACCAAGCATCATGTACGTCATCTGTAGGTTATTTTGTGATGAAACTAAAAGAAGTCTGCCATCATCATAATGCGTTATGCTTTGCCTGATTGTGATTTTAACAGGCTCACGTTGTTATAGCCATCTGTCATTAGATTACTTTACGGCCTACTACAAAGTTTCGGATTGGACAACAAAAAATTGAAAAAAGTTGTCAAATTTTACAAAAAAATAGTTTTGGATACCCTGTTCAGATGTGTGTTATTATGGGATATTTAAGTTTGAAAAGGAATATATATATATATATATTATTTTGTTATGTGTTTAGCTAATTTAAGCACAAAACTTCCAAGACACCAACTGTCAAACGTCCTTCTTGTGTCGTGCATCATGCTTTGTCCTTAAACTACTTTTTAAAACGAAAGCCAACACCCTAGGCGAAATCGAAACAAATTAGCCAGGACAATTAACCTAGATCACCCTTTCCTATAGTGCTTAAAACGCTTGAAATTCATATAAAATCTTGTCATGGTGGCAGCTCAACTGGATTTTTGAAATAAAATATTTTAAAAACTTTACATTCATAACAAAGAAGGTTCGAGTTGATAATTGGTAAGGGAAATTACCGCGTTAGTAGATCTATATATCGTCGTTGTCGATCTAAAACCTCGTAACTACTGCTTAATTCAGACTGTAGTTACAAGGTGTAAGAACGAAACGACGATATATATGAAAATTTTGAAATCATGACCCCTAGTGTCTAAGGTGGCGCCCAATTTGATTGGGCTTAAATTGGTGAGGTGAATACTTTAAACAGTTCGAATCAAAATTGAGAAGAATATTTTCCAAAATGTGCTATATAATTGAAAACCAAGAAAGACTCTGATTAGCATTGAAAAAGAAATGTTGATTGGAAGGTAATCCTTAAAATACTCGCCTTTCCGACCTGGAAAGCCTTTTTTGGCATTGAGCACCAGATCATTGACTTCTTTAGAAAAATGAAAAGGGACAAATTTACTAGGGAAGCCAAATTGCTAATTTAAACTGTAATTAGACGGCTACTAGTACCAGCATTACCTCATTTCTTGAAGTGTCGGTTGTATTTATCTGCAAATGTCATGTTGGCACAAATTGAGAGAAGGAAGAAGTTACTTCATTTATGTCTCCGGTGAAGCTGTTTTGGGTTATCCAATAGCAATACGAATGAATTATGATAAATTGATAACAACTGACCGGAAGTTGGTCACGCTCAACGACTGCGAAAACGTCATTCGGCTGGGGTATTAAACGTCATAAACGGTAAAAATATCAGAGACCTAAAAAAGATAAGGAAAATACGGTTTGTTGACGGCCTAAACACAGCCTAAGTACTGCATGGATTAGCTGTAGTTACAACGTTTAAGTCGCCAAACTAACAAAAAAAAAAAAAAAAAAAAAAACACTAAAAAATAATGTCAAAGTTCAGTTCATTTCTGGTCTAAATGAATGATTTGATTGGTCAATCGATATCTTGATTGCGGCGATCAGATAATAATGTTCACCGAAGTGTCATAATATACCGCATGTCGTAACAGCGACACGAAAATATACGTGCTAAATGCTAGTCATTCTCTTTCGTTTGATAACTCGCCCTGCAGAGATTCAAGGAGTAAATAATGTAACCAAGTTGCCCGTTCGTAAATTGGTATTTGTCTTTTACAAAAATGTGTGTAGTGAAATACGTATAATTAATCCCTTTTTTTAAAAAAAAAAAAAAGCATTTTAATGTGTGTTTATTTCGGGGGGGGGTACAGTTCATCAAAACGAGACTGTCAGTGACGAAAGCTTGTGTTTACACGTACTGACAAATCAAATCCCGGTAAAAACATTGTTTTAAGGTAAACAGTGTAAGAACGAGGGTGGTTCTTTGGTAACCCGTTGTATTTTTGTAGTTCCGTCTGATTGATTGAATTGGGTTTAACGCCATTTTTAACAATATTTCAGTCATATCGCGGCGGCTGGAACAAGTTCCGTCTGTCCATGCGACATCCCAGTACTCGACTTTAATACACAATATCGATTGCTTAAACACGTAACTTAAGAAAAAATATCACTCAAACAATTATTTAATCCCATTTCAACAATGTTTTCTTTTCTCCATATACATATTCACATATATATTCTTTAAATATCAAGTTTTTTTTGTTTGGCTCGTTATCATAATTTAATCTTAATAGTATCAACATCTTTCTATTTGGACAAGTCTAAAATTCGGTCTTCTTGCCAAGGGATATTGCAGAGTTAATTAACCCTAACTGTACGCAGCCGAAGTCTATCAACGTTACTTGTAGGTCAATATTCTATCAGACACGAATAACTTCCACCGCCTTATTTGGAAGAATACCAAATATAAGCCCATACAGACTGAGTTAAGAATGGGTTACAAGATTATTAGTTAAAAGTGTTCCCCATTAATAATGGTTCTTTGACGTGACTCGTTGCTTTCTCATTGAGATCCCCTCGTTTTAAGAGAGTCGATAAATTATTCCTTTCGCACAGTTTCGTGCAGTTTCGGTAATTGATCAGTCGGCAGACTCCATTTGACAACTTTCATCTCTAGCATTCTAGATTTTTTACATTTGTGACACGTCGCGCGAAAAGGTACCATCCGGGAATTTCGAAACCAAAATGAAAAGGAAAATTCGCATGTGAGTGACTTTGCCAATAAATAGGGCATATTACAACAGGGTCTTTTTCTATTTGTTGTTATCGTGTTCGAGAATCGTGTGTAGGTATTTATACCTACACACGATTCTCGAACACGATAACAAGAAGTAGAAAAACACAATGTTGTAATAATCATTTTATTATATACCTTTACGACATGACACTTAAATGATTAAGAAATGACCGAAAAAAAAAAAAAAAAAAAAAATACCCGAACGTCAGTACACAAAAAAGTCGTCCGTGTTTAACGGCACTCGAATACGTTTTTTTGGTACACGCCGAATACGGATTTTTTTTCTGTCGAGTTGTATTAGATAGTCAGATTTTAATTCATATCATTTATAGGTATATAATAATTACAGATCTTCTATAAAAGCGTTGACCAACAATCAAATTTTACTTACCCAAAAATTATTTATTCTGTTATGCACATAGTTTTCAATTGATTCTTTCGTAGACTTATCATTTGTCACTATTTCTGATTTGATTTTTTCTGTTTCAAAATGACTTAGAATAAATGTGACCCGCCAGGCGTGTACGGACCGCACAGTGCAAAAAGTATCGACACTGGTCAGACTGCTGACCAGGCTCGTGACGTATCTTTTGATGTTCCTGATTGCTATATACGGATCTCTGGTCCCGCCAACTCAATTCCACTTCAATATTAACCCATTACCAAACAGCAAATTAATTGTTTGGCTCAAGCAAATTCTACGTTTTCGCAATGTTTTCCCAATTGTGTTGCCCTGGGGGGGTCAAAAAGCGTTATTGTGTCGGAATGGCTTAAACGACCAATTGAAAAAAGTTATCATGTAACAAAATAGTTAAGTGGTTGATTGGCTGCCTAAACGTCGTAACTACAGAATAAAGTTTGTGGCCTGTATCATAGCGTTTGCACTAACATAAGAGGTGATAGTTGTTCTTCATACTTAAGTTTTCTTTATCCAATGAGCTTTTGTTAAAATGTAAAAAAAAAAAAAGAATCAATTTTCTAGGATAAGAAACTTCCAAGAAAATATTACTTATCTAACTTTTCATATGTCAGACTATGTTGTTACTACACTGTGTGTGAAATAAGCACTCGTTCAAAAAATACTGGGAAAAGCAGAGACACAGGGAAAATAGTCTAGCAATCAATATATCAAACTGTTTACTGCATAAACAATATTTTCAAATATTTGACCTTTTCAATAAAATCTGTCATCTCGAATGAAGAAACCGGCAATTACTGATTGTTGATAAAATTGTTGAGAGGCAGAATGAAGGTTATGGGTTAGAACAACACTTTTGCCAGCGTTATGATTCTTAACCCTTTCTCGTTTTTGAAAATTTTAGACTGGTCGAATATGAAAGAAGCTGTAGACAACAATTAAAAGTGGATGCAATTTGAAAAGTAATCAACATACAGGTTAGAAAAAATTGTGGGAAAAAAAGAAATTGCTTGTTACAAGCAATTTCTTCTTTTCCCACAATGTTTCTTGAGTATAAAATCACAGGGACGTAAAAACAAGGGATTTTACGGGAAAGGGTTAAGGTTTTTGTTTACAAACAAGTAAAATTCTACTGTCGGTGAAGTATACCTAGATAACCAGGTATACCGTGTTGACCCATATGGATAACTGAGGTAAAAAATATCTTTGAGTCGTCCAACGAGAAGGGTCCTCATCGGTAGTGTGAAAAGAATCGACCCATGAAAGTCTGCGCAACTGACCAATCGCGGCTGTCAATCAAGCAATTAAGCGACCAATCAAATCATTCATTCGGCCCGGAATTCAGCGTTGAACTCAAACATTGACCACCATTTTTGCTAAACATTTTTGTTGATTTGGAGACTTAAACGTCCTAACTTCAGATTATTCGATCTATAATAACGACGTTTAGTTCTTAAACTAACTCTTCTACTGTTTTGCTAAAGGCTGCTGGTCATAAATTTTGCAAAATAACCCCGCTTAAAATCGAAACGGAACCTCCCATAGAAGTCACTCGGCGGAAGCGACGGAGTAAGTGGGCAGGTCCAGCGATCAATCAATTGAAATAGTTTCGAAATACAGAATGCTATTTCTACATAACTGTACATGTATATTCATTCTTGAAATTTCATCTCTTACTGACGTGTTCAGGTACAAAATTGATGTTCAAAAGTTTGTTTCGAAGTCCCTTTTCGCTGAGCCAGTAACATATAATAGACACACCACACCAGTCGACTCCGCTAGACTCGCCCACTTATTCTATCTGGAGGTTCCACTTCGATATCAAATGACAATATTTTCATTATATTTTACACAATTCATGTCCTGCAACATGCCAGAAAATATTAGATTTGTTGTTTGGCGAAATAAACTTCGTAACTACAGAATGAGCTATGGTTACGACGTTTAAGTCGCCAAACCAACAAAAATGCTTCACATTGAAGTCGACCAATTTCGAAATTCAAACTTCTCTTCCGGTTTACATGAATGATTTGATTGATCGATTGATTATTTGATTGACAGCCGCGATCGGTCAGTTCGATCGAGAGAACCACTGCCTTTCTTTTGCCGATGTCCCTGCATATAAAACGACAATACTAAATTTGAGAGGTGAAGGATTAATACAATAATGGCGGGAATATCTGTAAAATGTCAGATTCTAATTGATCAGAGAAACACATCTAAAAATGTCGTTAAATCTTTTTAATGGAACGAATCCTTCTACTTTGCTTTGATATTTCTCATCGTTGGGAATTAATTCTTTAAACCCTTTCATTCAAGAGATAAAGAGAATATTTTTTCTTTACGCAGAGGCTCGATGGTCGAGTGGTATAGGGGCTTGACTCGTGATCTGAAGGTCACGGGTTCGAGCCCCAGCGTCACCGGGGTGTGTTCATGGGCAAGACACTTAATAGCCAGCCCCAGTCTACCCAGCTGTAAAAGTGGGTAGCAGTGGGATTCAGCCACTGCCTCTCTTTCAGGGACATGAAAACATCTGGATTGTGAGTGAAACACCTGCCAGTAATACCCGAAAGGGGAGTTAGGCAGTATAAATAGATAGACAGATAGATAGGTATAAACCGAAAAAGACTGATCACACTGTATGAATACACGAAGCGGATTCACACATAATGGTGATTAGTTTTTTCGTTTCATACCTCCATGAAAACAAAAATGATTCCATTCATCGCTTATAATTAAATTACATCAAGCGTAAAACTAAAAATCTCACAAATTTTGATACTTTTTTAATGGAACTATGTTGTGCTCAAGCATATAAGATAGCTGCGTGATCAAAATTTTGTTTATGGGGGTATGAATAATTTCTCGACCAATCAGAACGCTCGTTTTTGGTAGACGAAACTAACAATCAAACAATTACCTGTTAACCCTTTCCCATACAATGACGCTTTTGTGGGACGCCCTTAAACAATTTACAAAACGGATAAAATAGAAATTGAAAAAATACAAACAAGAGCCACCAAATTATTACCTGATCTCAAAGACAAAAGTTACACAGAAAGACTGGAATGTTTAGGACTTCCATCACTAGAGTATAGGCGACTACGGTCAGATATGATTCAAACTTTCAAGATTTTCAAAGAAATTGATTAAATTGGCACAAAGAAGCTTTTTCCTATGAATAGAATATCCCGTAATCACACCCGAGGTCATAGCCTAAAAATATACAAAAAAAAAAAAAAAAAACACTGTAATACCAACATACGAAAAAACAGTTCGCCGACCAGTGGAATTCAGTGTCTGAGGAGTGTACAAATTCTAAAACTGTAAATAGATTTAAAAGTCTTTTAAACAATGTATGGAAAAATAATCCAGTTAAGTTTTATCCGGAGTGTTTTGGGGCGAAGAAACCAAACAATAACTAAAAGGATGATGATCTCGAGGAACAGGTAAAACAGGTAAAGATAAGCAAATACGAAAAACATTGTGTTATATGAAGAAATTGCTTGCAACAAGCATTTTCTTCATTCTACACAATGTTTCTACCCAGAAAGTCGAAAAAAATATAATAAAAAACCTTAAGATTCTATAAACTTAAAATTGTCGTCTGCAACTCCTTTCAATTTGGACCAGTCTAAAATGCTGTCGTCTGGTAATTGGTAAAGGATCTTTCATGAAAAAAGTATAGATAGATAATAATTACCTTGTTACACTCGTTTTGTCAAAAATTCGAAATAGACGCGGTTTTTTTTTACGATTTGAATGCGTTAACACGTCTAACGCTCTTCATGTCAAATTTTTATTTATTAAAAGGGGTTGGTGGATTTTAAGTAATTTTCGGGTAACATCATAGACAGGTTCAAATTGAAAGAAGCTGCAGACGACATTTTAGAAATGTGTTGAAATTAAAAAATAAGTGGGAAATAATATACTGCAGAGATATTGTGAGAAATTCATTATAACTGAATGCTTTAAAGGTTATTTGGTAATGAGTTAAATAATTAAAGTCGGTACATAAACTATCACGGTTGTCTTTCCGTAACCAATCGTCTTTTTTTATTCTAAAACCGCGTTACTACAGCTTTAATAAAGCTGTAGTTACGAGGTTTTAAATAAAACCGACGCAATACATACTCATTAATCTAGATGTTAAATAAATATAAGCGCGCACGCGTGAATTAAACGGGTTTACCTCTGTTATTTATGCATTCGCGCCTACTTTGTGCTTAGACGACTTAAAGGGGACTTTTGACCCAAATTGTACACCATAGAAGTCATGGACGGGTGTCTCATTGACAACTCGATATGATACTGTTCGAAATCTGACCTGAGAATGACCTTTGCTGGATCTTCATCTTTTTCAAGTATTTGTCTTTCAGCACAATAGTCACAATTTTGCAAACTAACGGGTCGCTGGACATACTCGCTTTGCTCCAACAGAAAGTTCTTTTCAGAATATATACCCATTACCAGATGGCAACATTTTAGACTGGCCCAAATTGAAAGAAGTTGCAGACGACAATGCAAAGTAAATGAAATTTAGGATTTTTTCAACTTTCTTGGTCGAAAACATTGTGGAAAATGAAGAAATTGCTTCTAACAAGCAATTTCTTCATTTTCCACATTGTTTTCCAAAGCTTTTTTCCTTGGGGGCGTCTAAAAGCGTCACTGAGTGGGAAAAGGTTAAACGCCGTTATTTTGGAAAATTTGTGTCCAGTTACAAGTAACAAAAAAGTAAGATGGTTTATTGGCGACATAAACGTTGAAAGTACAGTTTAAAAGAAACGCCAAACCAACAAAAATACTTCACATAAATGTCGTTCGATGTTGGAGTAAAAAGATCACTTTCCATCTATATGAATGATTTGAAAGGTCGACTGATTCTTTTATTAACCCATTCCAACACAATGTCTCTTCCTGACGCCATTTAAGAAAAGTATTTGGGAAAACATTATGGAAAATGAAGAATTTGCATGTTACAAGCAATTTCTTCATTTTCCACAATGTTTACTACCCAGAAAATTGAAAAAAAAAAATCTAGAATTTCATAAACTTTAAATTGTCGTCTGCAACTCCTTTCAATTTGGACCAGTCTAAAATTTTGTCGTGTGGGAAGGAGGTAACATTCACGATCCGTCAATTGGCAAAGAGATAAAGAGCATTACTAGAATCTGTTATACCGTGTTTATGGAATTATAAATCTACCTGAAAACCGATTATGGAATTACAAATAGATTGACTCATAGTAATATTTTCTATAACAATTCGCACCATCAATGAAAAATAAAGCGCTTTTAGTCTGCATGAATGATAATCTTCAAATGACAGTAAACCGGTTAATATATACTTAGTTTCAAAAGAAATTGTGAACTAAGGACTTTGGTTATATCAAAAGAGATCACACATACCTTCAAGAATCTTCGAATAACACGTTACTTTGTTTTCCCCCTTTTTTTTTCTTTTTTGTATAAAACAATACATAATAACGCGCATATTCAAAAATGGTTCAAATTTTATTTATAGAAACCGCGGGGCTGAAATACGGCACAATATCGATTCAACCCTATCCTGTTCAATCCCTGGTTTTTACATCCCTGTAAATTTCAATTGAGAAAACATTTTAGAAAAAGAAGAAATTGCTTGTTACAAGCAATTACTTCTTAATCCACATTGTTTTCTACTCCCCTAAATGGTTCTTATGCAAATTAAATCTACTTTAGATTTTCGTTTGAAAAACCTTTGAATTTGGACAGGTCTAAAAGAGGAAAGGGTTAACTCAGGCGCTACGAAAACTAGTTTAAATGACCAAGAAATACCCTTAGTATTTGCGTTAGAGGTCGATTTAAGAAAAATATCTAAGGAAAAAAAACAACAAACGGACCGTCTGAAAATTTCCTATGTTTTATTAGCGAACTTTGGTTTTTAGCCTGAGATTGCGTAAGTAATCTGAGGCTAAAGTAACAATGCTAAAATTGCAAACCTATGCAGAGTTTAATGTGAGAAAATATTGTAAAAACATCTACCGCAATCAATGTGATCTTCTGTCGCATGAAAAGCAGATCGGATCTGACCATTAATTAATACGCCCGATTGAGACGAGAAGGACGAAGACGAGATATGACTCATTGAAAGATGTCGGCTTGATGTACAGTACTTTCGTGTGAGTGTTCTGAATTTGGCAAAAATTATTAAAACTTGACGAGTGAATGGAAAGAAAGGAGATCTATAATATATTGGAAATTATTAAACATATATAATCATAACATATTGTTAAGAAAAAATAAGGAGTTTGTTTCATACCAAAATAATATTACTTATTCTAGAGTAACAATGTTAAAACAGTCCGGTTAGACGAAGTTGCTGTATAAAGCTGTCGGTTTTACGCACGATTGGAATGTTTTGTTTAACAAATTAATTGGTCATTCATGGGATCATATTCGCACTTTCTGAACACAGTTTGGTCGTGGTCGGACTTTGTGTCTATAATATAATCATAACATATTGTTAAGAAAAAATAAGGTGTTTGTTTCATACCAAAATAATATTACTTATTTTAGAGTTACAATGTTAAAACGGTCCGGTTAGACGAAGTTGCTGTATAAAGCTGTCGGTTTTACGCACGATTGGAATGTTTTGTTTAACAAATTAATTGGTCATTCATAGGATCATATTCGCACTTTCTGAAAACAGTTTGGTCGTGGTCGGACTTTGGGTCTATATATTTTTACCTCCGAATTCTACCAAAAGGATGCAACGTCTTCATACCGCTTTTGAGAGGTGTACATAATCATGTTTACCTGGTAAACGACCGCCCGCCCTCTCTCGCTCTCTTTATCTTGATATTGTAAAGCGCATATATACATGACGAAATTGGTCTGTGTGGTAGAATAGTCACATCGCACGTAAGAGCCTCCTTGATCGAACCTGGCTACACGCTCCATTCCCCCATCTCTCCCACTCTCTAGCTCTCTCTCGCTAGCTCCACTGGCTGAAAGCCAACGGGCTTTTGTCATGATGTGGTTTCCGTCGTCCGTCCGTCCGTCAACTTTTACTATGAAAAATCTTCTCAGAAAGAACTGAACATAATTCAACCAAACTCAACAAAAATTCACAGACAGGAGGATCCTTGGGTGGCCTTTATCAGATCCCTTCAAAGCATTTTGATCGGGTGAAAAATATCTAACGACATATTTACATGTAAATATATCGTTACAATATCTCAACGGGATGAACATTATTGCGGGCAGTTTGTGTCCACCTGCGCATAATCGACAGTAGATTTGGGTAAAAAGTGGCACCTCCGATAATTCGACCATCGATTTTTTTTCTGCCCAGATTATATATCTCCTGTATACATACCTCAGGCTTTCAGCGCTTTCAGCGCTTTGATTCATGTTTCAGTTGTCAAGCCTGTACGAATCTTGGTCCATTCTTTGTGAATAATATACATATTGGGCTTCACGTTTCCATATGGGTTCGATCCCCGGCAGCGGCACATATCCTTTCCGACATTTGTCTCTCACCAAAGGGGTGATATCGTAAACCTACGTGGGATAGCAGCTTGAGGCTTGAAAAGGATGTAATGGTGGTACTGGTGCGAGATATACCAGGAATCCATTGTTAGGTGTTAAACCCCTTTCAAACAAAACATGTTTTCACAGAAACGCAAAGTTTCCGCTCGTCTGGCATCTTTTAAGGATCCCCTTATACTGTTAATTGCTCTAGAAACTTGAAAAATCTGTAGTTACGAGGTTTAGGTCGCCAACCAACCATTCTACCCTTTTTTGTTACATGTTACCGGTCATGAATTATGAAAAAATATCTCAATGAAATATCCAAATTAAACTTCCTGTTGGAGTAAGTGGGCGGGATCAGCAGAGTGTATGGGCGGGGCCAGCGATCCGCCAATTTTGCACTGACGCACGTAGTGGGTTTAACGTAATGGAATCAAAATAATGTTATACAGCCTTAAGCTCTACAATGGATGACACTTTGTACTTTAAATGTCATGATTTCTCGTGCTGCCTCCCTGTTGGTTTGTAAATGATCGATCTTAGATAATCCCTCATGCACTCTGGAAAAGCAAATATGGATGTTCAAATATTAATACTTTTTTCTCATTTTTCCTATTTCATTTAGTTTTTCCTTGGAGTGGAGGGGTACCTTTGGATAGATGCCACTCTACGCAATTTCTACATTATCAACAATGTTTTCTATTTCATAAGACAAAGAACTTTCAATTTCATCAACCAAAAACTGTCGTCTTCATATTCTTTGACATAGGACCAGTCTACTAAAGAAATGTCATCAGGTAATGAGTTAACAGGTTAAAATGGATCAGATCAGATAAGTGTATTTGGAGAGCAGCACTCTTTTAAATCAAATAAGCATCGATTTTATTGTATGATAGGAACTTGCCGCAATTTCTTATTTTGTGTCATTCAAATTTTACTTTTTATCTATTTGGAATATGCATAATCCTGTCGATCTATAATTTTACTATTCTTTATATAATATAATGTATGGGCACTTTAATTGACCAATCGCGGCTGTCAATAAAATAATCAAGATACTAGACTCAAAGTTAATATTGAAATCAGACAATGGCCGCCATTTATGAGACTCTTTTTTGTTGGTCCCGGGCGACTTATATGTAGTATTCAAGCGATAGTTACGACGTTTTGGTCCTCCAACCAACAAAATCATACTAATTATTTGTTGCGTGCGACTGGTCATAATCTTTTGGAAAATAGCACCGTTTAAAATTCGGTTTAAAATTTAAAACAGTACTGTTGGAGTCAAGGGCGGTACCAGCGGAGTCAGTGTGAGGGGCCAGCGGAGTCAGTGGGAGGGGCCAGCTGAGTAAGTGGGAGGGGCCATCGAAGTCATTGAGAGGTCCCAGCGATTGGTTAAAAGCCCATTTAACCAAACCTATAGCCTCTGTAAATAAAGAGCAAAAACACACCGAGGGATTATACGGGCGATGCACGCTTTTCGATTGCAAATGTAAATTCATTTGATTACTGGAGGAAGTATTTCTTCTCTCTCTCTCTCTCTCTCTCTCTCTCTCTCTCTCTCTCTCTCTCTCTCTCTCTCTCTCTCTCTCTCTCTCTCTCTCTCTCTCTCCTCTCTCTCTCTCTCCTCTCTCTCTCTCTCTCTCTCTCTCTCTCTCTCTCTCTCTCTCTGTGTCTCTCTCTGTCCGTATATCTAGTTGAAGTGAAATAATTTTCACCTTAACAGCGCTAAAATATTAATTGTAAAAACTGTTCCTTTTTTTTAATAATAATGAAAATATGATCTGAGAAACAGGTCCCGGTACCCAAGACCTGACGACGTATATGAACATTTAGGCACTCAATTATAGGTTGAATAAATTGAGTTAGCCAATTTTTTTTATTCTTTTTTTTTAATATTGACAGGTACAATGTAATACATTTGTATTCCTCTGTCGTTTAACCTATTCCCACACAACCCCGCTTTTTTACACCCCTAAAAAAACACAATTGGGAAAACATGGAGTAAAATGAAGAAATTGCTTGAAAAAATCTAAAATTTCATTAACTTTAAATAGTCGTCTGCAACTCTTTCCATTTGGACTAGTCTTAATTTTGTCGTTTGAGAATGGGTTAAATATCAAATGACGCCATGAATAAATCACATGCGGGCTTTAATGTTTTGGCATGAGGGGAATATCATATTGTATGTCGGTAAAAATCGTTGGAATGTCACATATTAAATATTTTAATGAAGCAGTGGGTCGAATTCAGGTTTTAAATAATCACTAACTTGACCTTCTTGAAACGTTAAAGTTTTCTTCACCCCTCGATTCCAATGTGAGTTTGCAGTATAGTATGACTTATAGATCAGGTCCAAATACGTGAAATCAAAACCGTGGATGTTTTTAGCCAATAATAACAGCACACGTTTCAATATGATGCACAAAATGGGTCAAAAGTCTATTTTATGTAGTATTCGCTAAAATAAACGCATGCACGCGTAAATGATACAGATACAACACAAAATTTAAGCGTGCGCGCATTATTTCCTGAGCGTTCAAGTGTATAAAATGTGCGCGTAAGTGCGCACATAATGTGAAGAAGTTTACTTTTTTACGATTATACGCTCACATTTTTGAAAGTGTACACGTTATTAAACGCTTGCATTTTCAAAATATAAGCGTGCACGCTTAAAATTAAACGGGTTTACCTATATTATTTACGCGTGCATGCATTCTTTGTGCTGAAACGTCTTAAAGGGTACTTTTGACCCAAACAGTACACCATATTTCAAATTATGAACGATCATTGTCATAGAAAACTTCGTAATTGACCAATAGATGGCCCGCCCCACTGACTCCCTTGGCCCCGCCCATTAACTCCTACAGGAAGTTCCTCTTCGCTTTTTAACGGTGTTATTTTGCGAAACCTATAGCCATGGTAGCATGTTACAAAAAAAATAAAATGGTTGTTTGACGACATAAACGTCGTAACTGCAGCTTGAATATGCTGTAGTTACGACGTTTAAGTCGCCAAACCAACACAAATGTTAACAAAAATGACGACCAATGTCG